>ONZH01020132.1:0-39181 GCA_900303285.1 Rhinella marina
AATAATGTCATCTAGTAGCAGAACATGTTTTCTGATACAAAGTCATTTTTTTAATGTAATGAATAATTTCCTTCAAACTGAGTCTTCACGAGTGTGCTAATTCTAGAGGTACTAACTCATTTCCAAACACCATCATTATGAGCCAAGATAAATAATCATTGTGGTGGTATAGCACTGAGAAACCCTGAGATTCCTTTTTTAAAGAACTCATTAATTCAATGTTCAGGGCTAGAGCTACTGCAGCAGGTGAAGTATTTTATCCTTTCATCTCATTAATCACTTTAATGTGGCTGAGAAGTAGTCTATTAATACCTGGTCAGGAGACCAGGCCATTCTGATCCATAACAACTCCAGTAACAGCACAGCCAGCTGGAGGTTAATACACTGCAATTTAATCCTTCCCAAATTACTGTAAAATCTGTAAAATGTGACATCTAATAATAGAAATATTCCAGGACATTTTACATTTGGTATGTTTGTCTCATATTATACATTCTTTATATTTTATAAAATGATATTATTTTTATCATTCTGTTAACAGTCCATATAAGAATATAGTATTTTAAGGCTATCAATGAAAAATAGTAATACAATTATTATTTGTCACATCAAGGATATGAAAGGAATGTTAAGACAGATGTTTGGTCCAGCGGTATTTAATTGTTTGCAAAAAGTTTGAGTATAAACTTTGAGAGCTCTGAAAGCAATGCTAAATATATGTTATGCAAAATAGCATTCATCCAAATGGATGAACACTTTCTCTCTATTGCCACCTATAGGCTTGAGTGCTGATGCCTTCTCAAACAGCCGATTGGTGGGGGTCCCGGTGTCTGACACCCAACCATCAGATACTGGGGTAGGTCATCAGTTAGAAAATGTCTATACTATACTATATTTGCACTTCTGAAGTGTTTTGCATCACTTACTATTGGAAGACCGATAACTTTTATGGAAACCAAACTTATTTGGAGACAGATAATAAGAGTCATCTTATATTTTGAAGAAACAAAATCAACAAACAAAATAAAGATAAAAAACTAATTTTTATTAAATTATTCAGCTTAAGTTTCAAAGTCATGCACAGATTATGGGGTCATTTATGACATATATCTGTCATATATCTGGCGCATATTCTGTCGCATGCCAAGGTCTGGCAGAATCTGTGACTTCTTCCCCGCTCACCTCAGGTCTAAAAAAGTGGGTGTGGTGTGGGTGGGCAAGAGGACAGGCCAGTAGACCCATCTCAATCATCATTTTCTACGTCTGGTTTAGGTGTATGGGATCTATGGGTAGTAGTAGTAATAGTAGTAGTAATGGTGGTAGTGGTGGCAGATGCTTTGCATTAATAGCAGTAGCAGTAGCAGTATGGGAATAGCAGCGAGGAGCAGCAGCAGCTAAGGCAGCAGCAGCCATACAGAACATGATGGTTGGCATGCCGTAGCAGTGGCATGATGGAGGCAGGCAGACAGACAGCCATAAAGGCAAGATGGGGCACCATCAACAAGGTCAGATCTATTCATCAGGCTCAACAGAAGGAGTGTGAAAATTCTCCTAAATCCAGGCTTGGTTCAATTTGACAAAAGTGATGTTTAGACATTGCTGGAGGACAACTTGGACCGTTTGGGTGTCATCATACCCCCTGGAGCACTTAAAACCTACTCCAAGATGAGAATGGAGGCTGGGCAAGAAAAAGAGTGTGCTCTTCCAGTTATGGCCACTATGTCAGTCTGCCTGCCCAGAAACCCAGAATACGGTATGCACCAGTGACTGGCCAGAGTCTAGGTAGGCTTGAATCTGGTCTTAGAAGAAAGAGCCTTCAGCTTGCTGAAAGGCCATAGCTTGGTATGGCACATAGAAAAACTGCTCAGTTATGTTGAGGAGACTGAACTAGCTGTTGCTACTGTTGCTATGGCTTTTGCTGCTTGTGGCAGCAGGAGAGTGGTGACTCTGTGGGGGGCAGAGAAGGGCCTCTCTACCAGACACGTCAGCAGCAGGCGTTTGCTCACCATCAGCTGTGACAAGCTGCATACACAGTGTTTTCTGATAATAATGTGATTTGGCCTCCAGTTCTTCAGCAGGAAAACATTATCATTTCGTTTTGATAGCATGGCTGTCCAGTAATCATCAGACTGCTTGATGTCTCCGATCTGCCTGAAACTGCATAAGCAAGTGAGTCTACAGGTCGCCAATCGGACCAGAATGCCTGAGAAGCCAGTTCTTTTCAGCTCTTCCCCCCATTGAGATGATTGGGTGTTGTCATCATCATCTTCTTGCTCCTCCAACTCCAACTCCTCCTCCTCCTCTAGTGACAGCACCTCCTCCTCTTTACCCATGGGAGTTTCCCATTGTACGTTCCCAAAAGCTACATGGCGGACACCAAGATGCGTTAGCTAGTCTTCTTCGTCCTCCTTCATCGCCATCTGTTGCATGAGTGTCAGCGTCTCTTCAAAAATAGATATGAAGGAGATGAGCTGACAATGCCTGACCTGAAACAACACATGCTCCCTACTTAGGCAGTCTGGTGCATGATAAAATCACTCATGGCTTTCTGCTGCTCATACAGACGCTCAAGCAATGTTGTATTCTAGTGAGTTGAAATGTTATGAATTAAGCAGTGTAGTTGCAGACCATTGTGACGCTGCAAGTCCAGGAGACTGTTTCCACATGACTGAAAAGAGGGACAGTCTCATGGACATTGCCAGCACCTTGTGCAAGTGCGTTTTTTTAAAAGGCCATTCAGGGAGCATGTGTTATTTCACCAGGTTTAGGGTGGCCAGGATGACATGACCATTGTAGCTGACTATCTTCACCTAGCCCGATAATATTGTGGGAGGGTGGAAAAAGGACCTGGCCATGTTGATGAGGCTGCTGCCTCTCCACTGCCGCAAAAACTATTGACCCAGTAGGCCGTGAAAGACATGTACTTTCCCTGAACTTAACAGCTGCTTCAGGTGTCCACTTTGGAGTGCAGCTTGCCACACAGCAAGAATCACAAGGAGTGGTCCATGTTCTCTGGAAAAATGTGAATGTAAAAGGCACTACTGCAATCGTACTACATCAAATGCACTACCAACAATGTGGCCAGGTGGAGGTTCAGCTTGTAGCTGTAAGCTAATTGCTGGTGGAGAAAATTTTTTCATGGCCAAGCATTCCATTAGAGATGTCTCATGATGGAGCGTAAAACAATAAAGAGGCTTAGCAGGAGATGAAGAAGGAGATGATAATGATGATGACAAAGAGTAATGTAATATACTTAACTGGTTCAATACAGATATGGTCAAAGCTACGTTAAACAAAGTAAACGTGAATAAGGCTCCAAGACCGGATAGGTTACACCCAAGAGTTCTTAAGGAACTTAGTTCAGTAATTTCTTTGCCCTTGTATATAATATTCAAAGATTCTCTGTTGACTGGCATAGTGCCGAGGGACTGGCGTAAAGCAAATGTGGTGCCCATCTTCAAGAAGGGCTCTAGGTCATCCCCGGGGAATTACAGACCGGTGAGCTTAACGTCCATTATGGGGAAACTTTTTGAGGGTCTAATAAGGGACTATATACAGGAATATGTTTTGGATAATAGTATTATAAGTGATAACCAGCATGGTTTTATTAAGGACAGAAGCTGTCAGACTAACCTGATTGGTTTTTATGAAGAAGTGAGTAGAAGTCTGGATAGAGGGGCGGCTGTGGATATTGTGTATTTGGACTTTGCAAAAGCGTTTGACACGGTCCCTCATAGACGTCTGACGGGTAAATTAAGGTCGGTTGGATTAGAAAATCTACTCTGTAACTGGATTGAGAACTGGCTGAAGGAGCGTACTCAGCGAGTGGTGGTGAATGATTCCTACTCTGAATGGTCCCCAGTTATAAGTGGTGTACCCCAAGGTTCAGTGCTGGGTCCACTTTTATTTAATTTATTAATGATATAGAGGGAGGAATCAACAGCACTGTTTCAATTTTTGCAGATGACACTAAGCTTTGTAGTAGAGTCCAGTCTATGGAAGATGTGCAGAAGTTACAAGCTGACTTGGACACACTGAGTGTTTGGGCATCCTCTTGGCAGATGAGGTTCAATGTGGATAAATGTAAAGTTGTGCATCTGGGTACTAACAACTTGCATGCCTCCTATGTCTTGGGGGAGTAACACTGGGAGAGTCACTTGTAGAGAAGGATCTGGGTGTCCTTGTAGACCATAGACTGCAGAATAGCATGCAATGTCAATCGGCTACTTCTAAGGCCAGCAGAATATTGTCATGTATTAAAAGAGGCATGGACTCGCGGGACAGGGATGTCATATTACCACTGTATAAAGCATTAGTACGGCCTCATCTGGAATATGCTGTTCAGTTCTGGGCTCCGGTTTATAGGAAGGATGTCCTGGAGCTGGAAAGGGTGCAGAGACGGGCAACTAAACTGATAAGGGGCATAGAGCATCTTAGCTATGAAGAAAGATTGAAGGAGTTAAACTTGTTTAGTCTTGAGAAGAGACGTATAAGGGGGGACATAATCAACCTGTATAAGTATGTAAATGGCCCATACAAAAAATATGGTGAAAAACTGTTCCAGGTAAAATCCCCTCAAAAGACAAGGGGGCACTGCCTCCGCCTGGAGAAGCAAAGGTTCAGACTCCAGGGGCAAAAAGCCTTCTTTACTATAAGAACTGTGAATCTGTGGAACAGTCTACCGCAGGAGCTGGTCACAGCAAAGACAGCTGAGGGCTTCAAAACAGGCTTAGATAAATTCTTAGAGAAAAAGAAGGTCACCACATATTAAAAAATGTAGAGTCATGTCTTAAGGTTACCCGTCCCCCTCCCCTTCATCACTCCTACCCCCACCCTTGGTTGAACTTGATGGACATGTGTCTTTTTTCAACCGTATTAACTATGTAACTATGTAACCCCCGCCCCCCCCCCCCCCACAGCAGCCGTGGCAGTGGTACGTGAGCGCTGAGGGACCCCCCGGTCAGACCTGTGAGAGGATGGACAATGAAGCAGATAAGCAGCAGCCAACTGACTGCATAGGATGTCTCTATAGTACTTCAGTTGGCTCCCCCTTCAGCAGGTGAAAAAAAGGCCCCCATTTTAGACCAGTAGCGAGGGTCCAAGAGGGTGGAGAGCCAGAAGTCATCCCTCTGCCGGATGGTGACTATTCGGCTGTCACTACGTAAGCAAGTGAGCATGCATCTGGCCATTTGCGCAAGTGACTCGGAGGGACTCCCTGCCTCCAACTCCACTGTATACTGCCATGGTGTCTCTGGGTCATCTGCCTCATCTTCCTCATCTCCCTCATCTCCCTCTACCTCCTCTGGCTGCTCCTGCTCCTCCTCTTCTGTCACCTGGGTAGAAAAACCACTAAATGCGTGTGCTCCAATGTCCTCCTCCTCCTCCAGTTCAGCCCCCACCGGACTCATGTGGCCGTGAGATGCAGTCTCCGCGTCTCCAGTCCCCTGACCAGAAAGATTTTGCAGCATCTGTTCCAGGACATGAAGCAGTGGAATGACGTTGTTCATACCGTAGTCCTGGCGACTGACAAATAACGTGGCCTCCTCTAAGGGCCTGAGCAAGCGGCAGGTGTCACGCATGAGCTGCCACTGGCTGACATCAAAATTACACAGGGGAGTACTCCTGTCTGCTTGGATTATTAAGGAATCGTTTATGGCCTTTCTCTGTTCGTACAGTCGGTCCAACATATGGAGGGTAGAATTCCAACGGGTGGAAACGTCACATATCAGCCTATGTTGGGGGATGACATTCTGCCGCTGCAGCTCAAGGAGGGTGTGCTTGGCGGTGTTGGAATGGCTGAAGTGCATGCAAAGTTTCCTGGCCATTTTTAGAATGTTTTGCAGTTGGGTATAAGACTTGAGGAACCGTTTGACAACCAGATTAAATACTTGCGCCATGCAGGGCGCATGGCTCAGCCCTCCTTGGCGCAGCGCGGACCCCATGTTCTTTCCGTTATCTGTCACCATTGTTCCGATTTTTAGTTGTCGCGTAGAAAGCCAGCAATCGATTTCTTCTTTCATGACGCGGAGCAGTTCCTCCTCTGTGTGACTTACTTTGCCCAGGCAAACCAGGCGTACAACTGCGTGACACCGCCGTGCCCTGCACATGTGGTACGCTGGAGGGGCACTATGACTTGGCCCTGCAGTGGAGGCTGAGGTGGTGGAGAAGGAGCCGGACATTAGCGCAGGATCAGCAGTTTGACAACGAGGAGGAGAAAGTGGCGTCACCTGTTCAAGTTGCTCATGTGGCTGGGCAGGAAGCACATTGACCCAGTGGGCCATAAAGGACATGTACTGGCCTTGACCGTAGTTACAACTCCACACGTCGACGCTGCCGTGCACTTTGGCAGACACTGACAGGCTCAAGGACTGGGCCACTTTCTCTTCTACATATTTGTGCAGGGCTGGGACTGACTTTTTGGCAAAGAAATGACGACTTGGGACTCTCCACCTCGGCTCGGCACAAGCCATCAGTTCTCTGAACGGTGCAGAGTCCGCCAGTTTAAAAGGGAGGGACTGCAGCACGAGCAACTTGGACAGGAGCACGGTCAGCTTCTGCGCTGTAGGATGGCTGGACTCGTACTGCTGTCTCTTTGCAATCGCCTCGGTGAACGACTGCTGCCGTAATGAGTAGCGAGGAATAAGAGGAGGGGGAGCAGGAACATCTGGAGTGATAGATAGTGACAGACAGCTCCCTTCGGCAGAGGTGCTGGAGTCTTGACTGCCTGAAATGGGATGCGTGCCACTGGGTGATGCTGCTGTTGCTGCTGCCAACTAGACCGCCACATCTGAGCCACGGTTCTCCCAGGCCACTTTGTGGTTGCATATGTTGTAGCAGGGCCATGATGCCAACATTAGCACCCTGGCCACGCTTCACTTTCTGACCACAGATTCTACATATAGCCATGTTAACCTCCTCAGGCGTCTTAACAAAAAAATTCCACACTGCCGAGTAGGCGATTTTACCACCAACACTCCTCACTGACTGAGTGGTACCTCCGCTGCCTGGCTTAGCCCCTGCGCCACTCTTTTCAAGGCCGGAAATCACCTGCGAAGAGTGTGGTCTACCCTGTGCCTGTTTGGCTCCCGACCTCGCACTGCTGCCACTCCGCTGACTAACGGCCATACTACCGACTTGCTGCCTGCACTGCTGCCTGATGCGCAAGCTGTCAGTCTCGTCGTCTGCAGATGATGATAATGATGATGAAGCCCTTGCTTCACCCGGCTCCCAAGTGCGACTGGCTACATCATCATCAACTACAGTTTGCACGTCGCTAATGTCCTCCTCAACTGTCTCGGTGTACAAAGCCTGACCGCTCTCAACATTACCTCCCACTACACTCTCCTCATCAGTACTTGACCGCCTAATGGAAGGAGCGGATTTCTGCCCCACCTCTTGGCTTCCCAGTAGCTGCTGACTGTCCTCAAGTAGTTCGTCCTCGCTGTATAGTGGCGCAGAGCCCATAGAATACAGTACTTCTCTTGCTGAGGAAACCGAAAAGGACAGAGGCAGGTTGAGGACAGGTGAGGGCACTGGAGCTGCTCCAGGCCCATGCCAACTAAGGGTTGTGTCTGACGAACCCGCTGACTCTTGGCTGAGGGTTTCAGATGTCATCTGGGAGGAAGTGGATGACCGAGTCAACGATTCAAAAACATCTGGGTTGGTGGTCAACACACGACCACTAGATGACACCGGTAGCTGTGGCCTTGCCGAGTGACCCCTTATGCCTCGTCCCCTTCCTCTGCTGAGACCTGTGACTGTTCCCGAAACATTTGTGCCACTGCCCTTCCCCTGTGAAGGGCCTGTCACCCCTCTGTCTGAAATCCTGTTTGATAAAAAAATTTAAAGTAAAATAAAATAAAGAATACCCCCAAAAATTATACTTTGCTCACTGCTTTGCACAACGGCTTAACTATTTCTTTCAGAAATAACAACACCTACGCAGTGTTAACAATGTGTTACTGAACTGCAGTACAATGGGTTACTGCACAGCACTATACACTTTGTTTATAGCGACTGAAGCTGCGACTATCGAATTCAACTTTGCCGAGGAAGTTTGACCCAAAATATAACCTTTTTTGTGTTTTTTTATTTTTTTACAGCGACTGACGCTGCGACTATCGATTTAAAAGGAACGAGCCCAGAACCTCGTCTTAACTCTTTTTTGGGCAATTCAACTTCACTGACTACGTTAGCACAATATCATGCTTTTCTGTTTGGATGGCAAATGACGCCAAAAATACTTAGTTAAAATGAACAACCGCAAAAAAACCTATTAACTGTTTTTTGGCCAATTCAACTTCACCGAGGAAGTAGTATTTTTTTTTTACCCAACACAACACAAAAGATAACTTTTTTTTCTCTATATATGTACCCCAAACAAGGCTCTGACCCTCTTACTGCACTGCAACAAGGTACACAAGTGGTGCTTCTTTGAATAAAGCACCCCAATACAGCCTTTAGAACAGAGTGCCCCGGGGGGCGTGGCTTGCCATCGAGCTGAGAGGAAGCAGAATCTCCCAGCTCCATCTGTTAAATACCAAAATTCCTCTTCATCACTACATTTAAAGCTCCAAAAGACTCATAGAAAAGCAGCCTTGTGTTGGGAAGTCACCAAGCTGCCTTTTAAAACTTAAATCAAGCTTTTTCAGCCCGATACACTGAAGATCCGACCGAGGTCCTCTCCGGGGCCTGAAGCCTCGGCCTCGATTTTCAGATACAGGGACGTCCGGATCGACGAGCGCCTCAAACAGACCTGCGAATCCCACCAGCAAACAGGACAAGTGTGGAGAAGCCCGCATTGCACTGTTAATATACAGGTCAGACAACTCCCTGTTAGATAAAACCTCTACCTCCCGTGACGCTCCATCTCGCGGTCCGGCCGCCATCTTGGGGCCCTGAGGGGTTCTTCACCGCTCCCGAGCTACAGCACAAACCCATATTATACTTAATACAGCATAATATACTGTTCTTTATTAGCCTGATCAGCAACTAAGTCTGGACTTATCTAAAGTAAGGTCCAAGAAGACCTCACCAAGTCACACTTCTCAGAATTTAACCCCTGCACTTAGGGATTTTAATACATCCTTCTACTAGATATAAGGAGTACCCTCCTATTTCCTCTTAACTCTGATCTATCTATATTTCCATTCCTCCTTTTCTATCAGCCTCCTCTCTTCCATCTGCATACCTCTAATTTCAAAGTCTGATTTAAACTCTGCAGTTGGGCAGCTTCACCCTCCTTGGAGTTATAACCTCCATATATCACATTACCGGAGTGCAGATTTATCTTACAAGACTTTGTCTTTATTCATAAAACCAATAACAAGAGTAATCACCTCTACTATCACACTTCACACATTTACATAAAGATTTAAGCAAGTGGTGAAGAGATATGTAAATCTACATCCAGATAGCTTCTAACAAGATTAAGTAAAATATGTAAAAAGCATCATTTGTACATGTAGGGGTGATACAAGCACGACTTGGGTGCAAGATATATAGCACATATGGTAAAATACGGGAAATACAGGTGTATAAACCAAGAACCACTAAGGCACGACAAAAACCATTCTTCTTATTCACAATCAGACCCTAACAGTTTTGTGATGAAAAAACACAGACAAATGCGGGGGCCCCATGCTTCACCCCCAGAAATGCAATAACTCGTCATGGGACTGTACAAGAAGAGAGAGATAGTGGAGAACAAGATAACACTGATCCAACCTCAGAACTACCTATATCTAGATCATTCATCTCTCAAGCACTTTTCAAAGCATTCAATCCCGTCTTAGAGGAACTGTCAGAAATAAAAAAAGAAATGAGACAGATTGGTCAAAGAGTTGAAAATCTAGAATCCACTCAAGGTGTCCTAACTAACTATACGCAAAAGAATTCAGAATCACTAGCTATATACCAACAACATATCAACTACCTCTATGACTACATAGAAGACCAAGACAATAGAGGCAGAAGAAACAATATAAGGCTGAGAGGTGTCCCGGAATCAGTGGCAGCAGAAGCTGTGCCTAAAGCGGTTCTAGGAATCTGTAAATCGCTACAAGGAGAAGATTACCAAGAACCTATAACAATCGAAAGAGCTCACAGAGCTTTACATCCAAAACCCAAACCTAACGAATCTCCTAGAGATATAATTTGCAAACTCCTAAATTTCACACAGAAGGAGCAGGTGATGAAGAAAGCTAGAGAATGCGATAAAATAGAATATGAAGGTTCACCTATTTTATTATTTCAAGATCTTGCACCCGCCACTCTTAACAAAAGACGCATACTTAAGCCACTGTCTGAATATCTGAGGCACAAACGGATAGCCTTTCTCTGGCTATTCCCTTTTGGAATGCTAATCACTTGCAAAGAAAAGAAATATGTCATCAGATCACACAAGGACATTCCTGACGTTCTTGCAGCATTAGAAATAGAGGACATTGAGGGCGGCGGAACCTGACCGCTGAGCGCAATGGAAGCTTGTTCCTGAGCTCCCGATTCACACTCCTGCATTTCTCCTAATTAAGGCTGCAGAACTTCACCAAAATGGTCAAGATCGGTCGGGATAGGTCCAGGGATCCCCCCTCGACACCCAAACATAAGAAAAACCAGCAAGAGATGGATCGTTTCTTTAAAAAGCATCTCTCTGTGTCCCCGGTGCGCACAAACAAGATGGCGCCGCAAGCTGTGGAGCGCGAAACAGATGAAGAGATGGAGGCGGGCGCCAGCAACCTCACTGACCCGGAGGAAGCATTGCTCCAAGAAGACAACGCCACACTCATAAGGTCTTTCTTTAAAAATACTCTCTCTCATGCCTTGGCGCCTTTACTAAAGGAAATGAAAGACCTTAGACAAGATGTCCGGGGCCTTGACCACCGAGTTGAAACTCTAGAAGGCAACCAGGGCCTTATAGTCGACCACAGTACGGGCGTTGTGCAAGCTATGGAAGCCCAGGTGCTCTCTTTAAACACTGCATACTCCTTAATAGAGGACCAAGAAAACAGAAGTAGACGCAGAAACATCAGGTTTAAAGGGGTCCCGGAAGACATACCAGCTGCGGCACTTGAACCCACCGCCATGTCTGTTTTCACAGACCTGCTTGGAGCCGACAGAGCCCAGAAGGTGGTGATTGAAAGAATTCACAGAGCCCTCCGTCCTTCACCTTCACAAGGAGACCCACCTCGGGATGTAATCTGCGGCCTACTCAGCTTCAGGGACACGGCGGCCATCCTCCGCCGGAGACAAGAGAGACATTCTTCTCAATGGAGGCCCTATCTTTCTCTATCAAGATATAGCTCCCTCCACACTATTGAAAAGGAGAGCTCTCAAGCCCCTCACAGATCACCTCGGGGGCCTTAGGGTGCCGTACCGATGGTTATTTCCTTTCGGCCTTACCTTCCTTCTAGACGGGCGGCGCTGCACCATATGGTCCCCTTCTGATCTGCCCATGGCCTGGACGCTGCTGGACATTGCTCCTCTACACATTGAGTCCTGGTTGCCTGTGGACATATCACTCAAGAAACTTCCTTCTCTGCCATCTCTGGAACCCTGGTCCACCGACGCCAGAAGGAAGTCACCGAACAGTAAGAGGAGAATCGTATAACTTAGTGGGACATATTGGTCTGGCCTGGATTTTTGGCCGACACACGTGGCACTCAGTGTACTTTTCCATCTTGGAGAGGCCTTCGGCGGCCTATATCATCCTCCATGATCTCCAGTGCCATGTCCGGGTATTTGATCTTCGAGGCCTACTCTATCGGGTAGTCCATACAACATACCTAGGAACAATATGGTCACACCTTTGCTAGTGACTTTATCCTGTTGATCGGTGTCACTAAATCCGCCACTGGATAGTTCTACACTGTTAGCCATTTATTTTTCCATTTTTCCACTCTAAGAGATACCTTGGTATCCATTTGTTGTGTTTTTCTGCAGCACTTAGCAGAGTCTAAATGTTTAACTTTTATTGCAGTTAGAAACTGTTAGTTCTTTCTATAGGACTGTTTTCTGATTATAGTATATTGTGCACTATGCACATTGGCACTTTGCATGTATATTAATTAGGAAATGCAGGTCTGTTTCGCCTGGTCGGGGTTGAGGACCCTGTTCATTCTCCACCCCTAAGTCACGCTGCTTCCAGAGTGACTACACTGCAATTGCCTTGTAGTGTACTGACCATTGTACCGCTATTGTTATCCTTTGTTAGGATTATTTGTGTATATTTGCTTTTGCCTGACTCCTTGCTTCCATCCCCTGTTAGCAGGCAGTAAGCTCTTTGTGTCTTCCCTTCATTTCACGTCATTTAATGTACGGGGATTGAAAACCCCTCAGAAGAGATCACAGGTCATCACTCTCCTGAAAAAATGCAAATCTGATATCTGTTTTCTACAGGAAACTCACATTAAGTCCTCCAGCATCCCTAAGATGCCTACCTATCATTATTAACCAATGGTTTCATTCTACTTTTAGCTCCGCAGCTAGGGGTGTCAGTATAGCCATCTCCAAGCACGTTCCGTTTGTTCCTGCGCTCACACAATCGGACCCTGAAGGACGATTTCTGTTCGTCAAAGGTAAAATAGGTAATACCCTTGTTTCTTTAGCCAGCCTCTACGCTCCTAACCAACACCAACATAAATGGCTGAAATCCACATTACAGAGATTTGAGGTCTTCGCGGGTCGAGGGTCTTCGGATCTTGGGAGGGGACCTCAATGTTGCTTTGAACCCTTCTCTTGACACGTCCCAAGGTCACTCAGCTATTTCCCAGAAATCACTAGGCATGAGAGGCCAGAGCCATCGCCAATTCTAATTTAATAGACACCAGGCGCACTTTGAACCCCTCTTGCAAAGACTACACGTTTTTCTCTGCGGTCCATAAGTCCTTTCAGAGGTTGGATTATATCCTATTCTCGGAACACCACTTGAACATGCTCAGAGGGTCAAATATTGGCCAAATCACTGTCTCTGACCACGCTCCTGTCACTTTGGAAATCTCCTTCCGGGACTTAACGCCTCAAGAATGGCAATGGAGACTTAACGAGACATTACTGGACTCAGAGAAAAATGTTAATGATCTAGCCAATAAATTGTCCCTGTTTTTTCAGGATAACCAGCTGACACTTCCCAAGCTATTACTTGGGAAACTCACAAAGCTTTCATTCGAGGTACAAAATTAAAAAAGGAGAGGCAGAAAAGGCTTAATTCCCTACTGAGCCAGATACACAAGATTGAATCGTTGCAAAAAGTGTCCCTTTCCGACCCCAAACAAGCGGAACTAGTCTCCCTTAGAAGACAATTGAAGGAACATCTGAACATCAAATGTGCTAAGGCGTTCAAATACTATGCCCATGGCAACAAAGGCAATAAGTTGATGACCCATCTATTGAAAAAGAGGATTGATTCCCAGTACATCAGTGGTATTAGGAATAGTCAGGGCTCTCTGCTTACCTCTACCACAGATATAGCCAAGGAGTTTAATTCTTTCTATGCCAAACTATATAACCTGTCTTCTTCCCCACCCTCTGATACTTCTCAGCCTCCTCCCTCAAACCCTGAATTTATTCAAAAGTTCCTTTCCTCTCTTCATTTATCTACCTTAAGTGAGGAAGACCGCTCCTCCTTATTATCCCCGATCTCCCAAGCTGAGGTCCAAAAGATCATACACTCAATGCCCCTGGGGAAGGCCCCGGGCCCGGATGGACTCCCAGTGGGATATTACAAAAAATTTCTCAAGACTCTCCTCCCTCACATTACCAATTGGTGTATTGCCCTTTCAAATGGTAACACTCTCCTAAGCAAGCGCTGGAGGCCACGATCACGGTTATTCACAAAGAGGGCAAAGATGCTAGGGATTGTGGCAGCTATAGGCCAATTTCTCTCCTCAATATTGATGTAAAACTATGGGCCAAATTGCTAGCAGCCAGGTTGAACTCCATCACACCTCGTATTATCCACCCTGACCAGGCAGGTTTTGTGCAGGGCAGGGAAGGCAACTTCCACTCATGCAGAATAATGAGCGCAGTGAAACTGGCCTCTCAGACTCATCTACCTGATCCTTCTTGGCACTGATGCCGAGAAGGCTTTCGATAGAATAAGCTGGCCCTTCCTACAATACACCCTGCAAACATTTGGTATTCCAGATGCCTTCATTAGGTCTGTCATGACCCTGTACAATTGTCCCAGTGCGAGGGTTCGTGTCAATGGGACTCTCTCACCGCCTTTCGAAATAAGTAATGGTACACGACAGGGCTGCCCCCTTTCACCCACCCTTTTCATTTTGGTTATGGAAACCCTGCTACAAACCTTCCGCAACAACTCTAACATTAGAGGGCTCATAGTCAAGGGAGTGGAACATAAATGCGCTGCATTTGCAGACGATCTGCTGCTCCTGATTACTAATCCTCTGCAAGCATTCCCCCACATCATGACCCTCTTTGATTCCTTTGGCTCAATGTCTAATTTCAAGATTAATTACACTAAATCTGATGCATTAAATATATCCCTCCCTGTACAAACTGCCCAACTCCTTCAGACTAACTTCCCCTTTAAGTGGCGCCCAGCTAACCTACCATATCTAGGTATCTTTATCACCAAAGACTTCAATTCTCTATTTGCACATAACTACACCACCTTACTGAGAAAGGTCAAAGACCAGCTGTCTGGCTTGTCTCTTCCTTACATTTCCTGGATGGGGTGTAAAAATCTATTGCAGACATATATCTTGCCTAAGTTCCTTTACCTTCTACAGATGCTCCCTATACACCTACCTCGACACTTTTTCCAACAAGTCAGGTCACTGTTCACCAAATTTCTCTGGAGAGGGAAAAAGCCACGGATCGCATATGACAGACTTATGAGGTCTAAACAACACGGGGGGCCTCGGCCTACCAGACTTACACACTTATTATCGGGCTATACAACTCAAAAGGTGGATGCAATTATGCATCCCTAAGTTTAGACATGTTGGGACTGACGTGGAGGCGGCTATGCTGACTGATAGACAGATGGTGGGTTTATGGGGTATTTCTAAGCCGGAGGCTATGCCTGCTGGTCTTTCAAAAGGGGCCTACCTCAATATGCAAGCACTAAGTTCAGTTTCAACTTTACTTTCTGACCCCCCACGGGGTTTGCCTGCCTCCCTGATACCTTACCTATTGCAGCCTCTGGCGACGTTGATCCCATCTTTTTGGAGGGGACTGAGAGATGTCACTGTTGCAGATTTACTCTGTGATTCCTCTGATACAGGGTCTATAGATAAGCTATGCTCCAAATATGTGAAAGCGGGGGCATTCTTAAATAAATTGGAGTTTACACGCTCCTGCTCAGTCCTCATACCAAAGATGCAACCACACGCCACTGAGACTTGGTTTGAGAAATTGATTCAGGGCTCTACTGTCCCAAAACATTGTATTTCTTTGCTTTATAGATCACTGCTTGTCAAAAAGGATTGCACAACTCCATCCTATATTGCCGCTTGGGAGCTGGATTTGAATAGGTCATTCACAGAATTGGAGATCTCTCAGATACATCTCCACTCGCATGGTTTTTCAAAATGTGTCACCACTAAGGAGCACTCGTATAAAACCATGACGAGATGGTATAATGATCCACATAAGCTTTATCAATTTGGCTTGTCAAATTCCAATCTATGCTGGAGATGTGAAACCCACACTGGTACACTTGGTCACATCTTCTGGCACTGCCCATTAATTACTCCCTACTGGACCAAAATTGAAGAGTGTATTAACAATGTATGCCATACTACCATCTCACTTACCCCTGAATCGGTGTTATTATGGCTCCCCTCTGGCTCCTGGAAGCCTTCCTACAACAACCTGCCGACACTTCTTATTCAAGCGGCTAGACTATTAATACCACTACATTGGCTCGCTAGGGAGGCTCCCTCCCACTCCTCGTAGATGGAGAGGGTGGACCAGCTATATTTGATGGAAGAGCTAGCTAGTTGGGCCAACAGATCCCACCATAAGTTTCTCAAGTTTTGGTCCCCATGGAAATTTTTCAGGTCAGGTCTACGTTCTTAGGCGTCTATTACTTCACTTATGTGATTACCTATTCATGTACATGTGAGTTCCCGCAGCATTTCAAGTTTCCTTTTGATATAATAATGCTCAATATTAATGCTTTCGTAAGACGTACTTATATTGAAATGTTATGGTTCATTGTGAATTGCTGTCTATTGCACTGTCTGTGACTACCCTTTACCCTTTACCCTCCCCCACCCACATCACACCTCCCCCCTGATCTCTCACCTCTCCTTATTCCATCCCACCTTTCCTTATCCCACTTTCCCTCCCACCCACTCCCTTAACACTCTTATGACGGGAGTGATTGTTTCTCCCTCCGATGCTTTGATTATTGCACTTTGTATTGTGTTTACTATACTGAAAATCAATAAAAAGAGATTTGTTAAAAAGAAATAGAGGACATTGATATCCCTGACTGGTCAGCCACAAATGACATCTGCATCCCATCTGAAATTACACCACAGACTCCTTGGGAGACAGTTTCATACGGCAAAACCCAAAGAGCTAAGAAGAAGCAATGGAAGCTGACCCCGAGACATCTACTCACAGAAGAAGACTGAATGTCCCATCTGTATTTATGTGGTTAGCCAATTTAGGGAGTTTCTCCCAATTATTCACGGGTTCTCTGCCAGGGACTAGAGGGTTGTATTGTCTCTCATGTCCATATTTTCTGTCCTTTTACACCCCTCACTAAAATCCTCTTTGACTATAGCTTTGGAGAGTGAGACTGTGACCCGGCTGGTCCCTTGAGGAACACCTTTACATTGTTAAAGGGAACCCGTCGGCTCCGGAGCACCCCCTGAACTAGAGTAAGATGTATAGTGTAAATGATGCTGAATCCGAATATGTAAGTTTTATCTTCATACTCACTTCCATTCTGACGCTGTGCTCCCACAAACCTGCAGTAAAATGCACTCACTGGACTCTTCTTTGAGTCCTCTCCATTATGTGAGTGAGCACCGGAGTCCACTGAGTGCATTTTACTGCAGGTTTGTGGGAGCACAGCGTCAGAATGGAAGTCAGTATGAAGATAAAACTTACATATTCGGATTCAGCATCACTTACACTGTACAACGCTTACTGTAGCTCAGGGGGTGTTTCGGAGATGACAGGTTCCCTTTAAGCTGTCTCACAGCTATGCTATCAGAGAGGGAAAAGCATTGCCTTTCTACTCACATTCAATATATCACCCCTTAATGTTATACTGTTATACTGTTTTAATGGTTACATATGTTTCTTCAACATATTACTTTCCCAGGCTTTAACCCTTTCAGTCCCGGAGGTTTTTTCGGCTTTGCGTTTTCGTTTTGCGCTCCCTGCCTGCAAACAGCCATAACTGTTTTATTTTTCTGTTCACATAGCTGTATGAGGGCTTGTTTTTTGAGGGACAAGTTGTACTTTCCAACGCCACCATTTAATATTGCATATGGTGTAGTGGGAAGCGGGAAAAAAATTCCAAATTGGGTGAAATTGCAAAAAAAACGCTATTCCGCTACAGTTCTACGGGTTTCTTATTAACACCGTTCAATGTTCATTAAAACTGACCAGTTACTTTCATTCTACTGGTCAGTACGAGTCCGGCAATACCTAATATGTATAGTTTTTCCTGCGTTTTGATAGTGATAAAATAATTATAAAGTTGGCCTTTTTTTTTTGTCATATCTTGACCCCTATAACTTTTTGGTATTTATGCGTACGGAGCTGTACGGGGTCTCATTTTGCGGGGCGATCTGAAGTTTTTATTGATACCATTCTGCGGTGTGTATGACTTTTTAATCACTTTTTATTTAATTTTTTTTTAGAAAAAAAAGCGACAAAAAACAGCGAATCGCCATTTGGACGCTTTTTTTCCGCCACACAATTCTCCGTATTGGAATTTTTTTTTTAAATATTTTAAAAGTACGGGCGTTTTCGGTCATGGTGATACCCATGATGTCTATATTTATTGTTATTTAGGTATTTATTTTTTAATTATACGGAAACCCCCTTATACGGAAACTTTTATATTTTTTTTATATATATTTTTTAACTTTTTTTTTATTTTTTGTGATTATTTTAAAGCTCAAATATGAGCAAATAGATTGTGTTTTTTATGTTTTCTTTATGAGCAATGAGGGTATTTTAATTTTGAATTAATGACCGTATTTGCTCATTTCTTATCCTGGCCTGCCATCTAGTGGCCAGAATAAGAATTGTACTTTGAAAGCTGTAAACCTCATCAGCGAGGTTTACAGCTTTCAGATCGTGTACAGACACCCCAATTGGCCACACGGGGTGTCTGTACACCACCCAGAAGCGTATGCTTCCGGGTTTAGACGCAACTAGATGCCGTGATCACGTGTGATCACGGCATCTAAAGGCCTATGAAGAAGCCGCCGATGGCGGTAAGTACCCGCAAGTCTCTGCTGTTAGAAACAACAGAGATTTGCCGGCCATGACGCCCGCCGCATGTGCGAGGCTGAGGCTGTAAGGGTTAACATCCATTGTGTTGATACTGAGAAAGTAGACCTTTTCAGGTCTCTATATGGGATTGAATATGTCCCAGAGGTTTCCACTAAATGGAGGAATTTCTACATTAACGCCTCTTTTTTGTTTATATGTTTTGTTCTGTAATCTTCCCATCCCCCTCTTTCCAACCCCCTCCTTCTTCCATATCTCCTGCATGGGCATTAAAGACCAATTGGACTTCGGATCCCACAGACATAGTACCATGGGTATGTGCATTTTGACCTCCACACACTTGATTATTTGTAATGGCTGAGATGCGCATTGCAACATACAATGTTAGAGGCTTTAAGACACCAGCTAAAAGAGGCCAGATTTTAAGACACTTTCACAAAGAGAAAGTGCAGATTATTTTTGGTCAGGAGACACATTTCAAACATAAGATTAAAGATCTTTCTAGATCTTGCTACAACCTTTGGTTCCATAGCTCCTCCGACCACTGTAATAGACTGGGAGTAAGTATACGGATTCACAAACACACAGATTTCTCTTTGGCAGAGGTTAAAACTGATAAAGAGAGTTGCTTCCTTTTTGTTAAAGGGACAATAAACTCCCAGTTCTGGTTACAAGTGGGGTGCCACAGGGATCTGTTCTGGGTCCTGTTCTGTTTAACATGTTTGTAAGTGACATAAGGGACGGCTTGGTAGGGAAGGTTTGCTTGTTTGCTGATGACACAAAAGTGTGTAATAGGGTTGATGTTCCAGGAGGTGTCGGTAATATGGAGAATGATTTATCTTCATTAGATAAGTGGTCAAAACAATGGAAACTTCAGTTCAATGTTTCCAAATGTAAAATAATGCACTTGGGGAGAAGAAATCCTCTATCTGAGTATCGTATTGGCAGTTCTGTGCTAACAAAGACCTCAGAAGAGAAGGATTTGGGGGTAGTCATCTCTGACAGCCTCAAAATGAGTAACCAATGCAGCCAGGCGGTGGAGAAAGCAAATCGTATGCTTGGCTGCATAGCTAGAGGTATAACGAGCAGAAAGAGGGAGATAATGATCCCTCTGTATAGAGCTCTAGTGAGACCACATCTGGAATACTGTGTTCAATTCTGGAGACCTCACCTGCAAAAGGATATTGCTAAAATAGAACGGGTCCAAAGAAGAGCTACAAAAATGGTGGAAGGTCTAAAACATAGAACTTATCAAGAAAGACTCCGAGTTCTTAATATGTATAGTCTGGAGGAAAGAAGAGAAAGGGGGGACATGATTGAAACTTTTAAATATGTTAAAGGACTGAATAAAGTTCAGGAGGGAAGTGTTATTAATAAGAAACAGAACACAAGAACAAGGGGGCACAATCTGAGGTTAGTTGGGGGAAAAATCAAGAACAACATTAGAAAATATTCTTTCACTGAAAGAGTAGTAGAAGCTTGGAACAAACTTCCAGCAGAGGTGGTTGATAAATCCACAGTAACTGAATTTAAACATGCCTGGGATAAACATGTATCTATCCTAAGATAAAAATAAAAGGATAATAAAAGGGCAGACTAGATGGACCAGGTGGTCTTTTTCTGCCGTCAATCTTCTATGTTTCTATGTTTCAGTTATTTACATTAGTCAACATATATGCATGAATGTATCGCACAGGAAGTGGTTTGAAAGCACTTGGCTAGAACTTGAGAGATTCAGTGAAGGTCTGGTCATAGTAGCCGGTGACTTCAATCTATCTCTAAATCCATGCCTAGATACATCTACAGGGAGGTCAAACATTCCCAAGAACACTCTGAACTATGTAAAGAAATTACTTCACAAGAGTGCTCTCATAGATGTTTGGCAAACCCTTAATCCTGACTCAAAAGACTACTCACATTACTCGTCCCCTCATAATAGCCACCATAGACTAGACTACATATTTTTTCCTTCTACTTTAACCCTTTCAAGACCAAGCCATTTTTAACCTTCGTGACCAGGCTAAATTTTGCAAATCTGACATATGTCAATTTATGTGTTAATAACTTTGGAATGCTTTTATTTATCAAAGCCATTCTGAGAATGTTTTCTTGTGACATCTCGTACTTGATGTTAGGGGTAAATTTGGGTTGATAAGTTTTACCTTTATATTATAAAAAATCCCAAATTTACAGAAAATTTGGAAAAAAATGTAATTTTCTAACTTTGAACTTCTACATCTTACAGGCAGAAAGCGATACCTCATTGAATAGTTTTTACTTAAGATTATCTCTATGTCTACTTTATGTTGGCATAATTTTGAAAATTACATTTTATTTTTTTTAGGACATTAGAAGACTTAGAATTTAAGAAGCAATTTTTAAAATTTTCTATCAAATTTTCAAAACCGACTTTTTCAAGGACCAATTCAGTTCTGAAGTCACTTTGAGGTCCTTACATAATAGAATTCACCCATAAATGACACCATTTTAGAAACTACACCCCTCAAATCACTCAAAACTGGTTATACAAGCTATGTTAACCCTTTAGGTGTTCCACATGAATTAAAGGAAAATGGAGGTGAAATTTATAATTTTCAGTTTTTGTGCAGGTTTTTAATCTAATTTTTCCTATACCATAGCAAGGGTTAGCAGCAAAATAAATCTTAACATTTATTACCATTTATTACCCTGATTCTGAAGTTTACAAAAACACCCCATTCATGTATGTAAAAAGCTGTATGGGTGCATGGCAAATCTCAGAAGGAAAGGAGCACCATATGGCTTTTGGAGGGCAGATTTTGCTGGAATGGCTTTTGGGTATTGTGTTATATTTAAAGGCATACTAAGGCACCCCTACAGTAGAAACCCCCAAAAGTGACTCCATTTTGGAAACTACACCCCTCAAAGAATTTAGTGAGGTGTGTAATGACCACTTTTACCTCAGAGGTGTTTCATAATATTTAGAATCACTTGGCTGTGAAAATGAAAAAAATATATATTTTTTTTAGAAGAAAAAGTCGTTTAAGCCCACATTTTTGACTTTAACAAGGGATAACAGGAGAAAATGCACCCCATAACGTGTTACCCATTTTCTCCTGAATACGGCAACACCCCATATGTGTTCTTAAACTGCTGTATGAGCAGACGGCACAATTCAAAAGGAAAGGAGCGACATCTGCATTTTCTAACATGGAATTTGCTGAAATAGATTTTAAGAGCCATAACGATTTCATTTTTTTGTTGACTGAGCTGTGTGGGGGCTCATTTTTTGCGGGATGGGCTGTAATTTTTAATTATACCATTTTTGGGTACATTTGACTTTTTGATTGCTTTTTATTTAATTTTTTTATGAGGTGAAATGGGCTAATATTTCAATTCTACCTGTGGTTTTTATTTTTAATTTTTATGGGGTTCTCCATGTGGTATATTTGATAAGATAATTGTATTCTGTGGATTTATACGGTTATGGTGATACCAAATTTGTATAGTTTTTTTCATGTTATACCATAAATCACTTTTTGTTAAACTTTTTTATTTTTTTTTACATCACCAATATCTAAGACCAATTACTTTTTTTATTTTTCTGTCAACATAATTGTATGAGGGCTTATTTTTTGCGTGATGGGCTGTAGTTTTTATTGGTGCATATGACTTTTTGATCACTTTTATTCAATTTTTTTAGGAGGTAAGGAAAAAAAAACAGCAATTCCACCATTGTTTTTTATTTTTTTTGCAAAACGTTCACTACACGGGATTAGTACCCTGATCATTTTATAGATCAGGTTATTACAGACACAGCGATACCATTTATGTATAGTTTATTTTATTTTTTTCATTTTTTAATCTATTATAAAAGAGCCGATAGGGGAAACGTCAATTCATTTTATTTTTAATTTACATTTTTACTTATTTTTTCTTTTACATTGATTTTTTACTTTCTTTTTTTCTTTTTGTACTTTTTTTGCACATTTTTTTTTTAATCAAAATGGTTGATGCCATTTCTATACTTTGCAATAGTATAATACTATCAGTTTTACACTGATAGATGGCAACACTGGATGCCTTTGCAAGGCATCTAGTTGCCATGCAACCATCGGGCCACTGCCATCAGAGCGCAGCAGCCCGATGGTCTGTTAACCTCTTGGATGCCGCTGAGAGCAGCATCTAAGGGGTTACAGCAGAGTGTCAGCATACAGCTGACACTCACTGCTGATGGCGGCAGCTCAGAAACAGAGCCACCAAAGCGCACGGCCACCAAAAGAGGAGACATGCTGCACGGGGCCGGAGGCGGGTGGGAGATACACGTGCGGCACACATAAAATATTTGATGCAGGGGGGCACAGATGGTGTCCATGGATCGGGGCACAAAGCACACATTACCTGATTTCAGGCTGTGATCTGCAGAGTGCTGATCACGGCCTGAAACCGGGACTTGTACACTGCCGCGATCCGATTGGTTAGTCTGCACAGACTAACCAATCGGATCGATCACCGGCAAGGGACCACTCTGGTCCCTTGCTGGCATTACTGGACTGTACGCTGTCCCTGACAGCAGCAGTGCTGGGGCAGAAGCTTTAATCCAAGCGCTTTGCAGCGCTTGGATTAAAGAGCTGTCATGACGTCTATATACGTGCTATCTGCACGGGGTATGTGCAGATAGGACGTATATAGCTGTATGGCTGACGTGAAGGGGTTAATTCACCTATGCACAGAAGCCGAGATAGGCTCTATGATCCATTCAGATCACTCCTCGGTTCTAATCTTCTTTAACATACCCAACTCTGGCCTTAGACAGTTTATTTGGCGCTTAAATGAAACGTTACTTGATAATCCAAAAGTGAAAGCTAAAATAGAAAAGAGATTAAAAGAATATTTCTCTATAAACGCATCAACAGATATATCTTCGCATATAACCTGGAAAGCGCACAGAACTGTAATACGCGGAGAATTCATCTCCATAGCATCACATTTAAATAAAACTAGGCATGTGAAGATATCAGAATTATATGACAAGATCTCTAATCTAGAACGAACTCATAGACGTACTCGTAACAAACAACGTCTTACTGAACTGAATATGGCCAGGTCCCAGCTTAAAGAAATATTAAACGCCCAATCTGCCAAAATATATGTATCCCTAAAACATAAGTTCTTTGCTCACAGAAATAAGCCTACTAAATTCATGCTGTCAATGTTAAAGCAAAGGAAATGAAAATCCAGAATCCCAGCTATCCTTCAAAAAGATAATCAGCTAAGCAGAGATGACCACAATATAGCAGCAGCATTTCATGGCTTTTATTCAGATCTATACAATCTGGATATTCCAGATACAGAGGATACCAAACAAAAGAAAATGCAGGCTACACAAGAATTCCTAAACAAACTAGATCTTCCATCTTTAACTTCTGAACAAGCCACTAGTCTTGTTACCCCCATCACTATACAAGAAATAAAAAACACTATACAACAAATAGCCAAAGGCAAATCACCCGGACCAGATGGTCTGCCATTACTATATTATTCCACCTTTAAAGACATTCTATTACCTCATATGCTCCAATCATTCAACACTGCGCTGTCAGGTGCCCCATTCCCACCTCAATCGCTAAATGCACATATCACTCTTATTCACAAACCCCAAAAAGACCCAGCACAATGCTCCAGCTACAGACCCATTTCCCTTTTAAACCTAGACCTAAAGATCTTCGCAAGAATTTTATCCACCAGGATAAAACCTCTATTAAGCAATCTAATACACCCAGATCAGACAGGTCTCATCCCAGGTAGAGAAGGTAAAGATAATACTTATAAAGTACTAAACTCAATTGCTCTGGCGAAGAAGAGGAATAACCTCTTGATCTTATTGGGAACAGACGCCGAAAAAGCGTTCGACAGAGTGGCCTGGCCTTTTGTCAAATGTGCCTTGGCAAAGTTTGGATTCCCTGCCTCTTTGTAAGAGCAATATTTACAATGTATGAATCCCCCAGTGCCAACATAAAAGTGAATGACATACTATCTCAACAGGTTAAAATAAATAATGGTACGAGACAGGGCTGCCCCTTATCCCCAATCCTTTTCATACTTACAGTAGAACCCCTTCTCCAGTCTATCCGCCAACATGCAGAAATAAGAGGTTTATCTTGTAGGAACATGGAGTTTAAACAAGCTGCCTATGCTGATGACCTGCTTCTAATGATATCTAACCCTACTCAAGCATTCCCAATTATCATTGAGTTATTTAACTCGTTCGGGTATATATCCAACTTTAAAATAAACCTATCAAAATCCCAAGCAATGAGTATAAATATGTCCTCCAAAAAACTCAGAGAATTACACGCCGACTGCCCATTCACTTGGACTTCGACATTCATAAAATTCCTGGGCATCAACATCCCCCCAGACCCCGTTAAATTATATGAAATTAACTACCTCCCTCGATTAAAATCAATCCCAGAAACACTTAGCTCCTGGTCCCCAACATTCCTTTCATGGTTAGGGTGTAAAAATATGATAAACTCACTGATAATACCAAAAATTGCTTATCTACTACAAATATTACCCATAAAACTTCCCCGGAGCTTCTTCAATGCAGTACAAAAAATATGTTCAAATTACAGTTGGGGTAAGGTGAGACCTAGATTAGCCAACAGAATCCTAATACAACCTTTCAACAGAGGTGGAATTGGTTTCCCTTCGGTGCTAAGATATTATAGAGCAATTCACCTAACCAGAGTGGTGGATTGGGTTAGACACCCCCCTCATAAGCATTGGATTGTGTTGGAAAATAGCCTCGCCCGATACCCTTTAAGAACTCAAATTTTTGTTAACCCAGCCGAAGTTCCCAAAAAACAAAAGATGATACTTTATTATCTGCCACACTTGACATTTGGAAGATTGCAGAGATCAGAGAGATGTGCTCCAAATACCCCTCTCCGCTCCTGACACTAGGAGATTGTTTACTCTCCTCAAAAGATGGTTATTCTATAATGCCATCATGGATCCGGAATTCTACAACTCTAATAGAAGAATTGTTAGATGACAATGGAGCCCTAGTGAACGGACAGACACTTTCATCCAAATTTAACTTAACAGAGCTCAACCCTATACAGTACGCATACATTAGGACTGCTGTTAGAGACGCTCTTTCTAAAGATAGGAAAGACCCAAAACTTACATGGTTTGAAAAGATTGTTACACAATCTAAACAACCCACCAAAATGATTTCAAACATAAGTCAGAACTCATATCTCAATGATCTAAATATAGAGGAATGCACACTGCCAACTATGAAGTTTAACGTTTGCAACCAATCAACCAGTTCAGAAATAATTTACATACGGACATTAAATATCTTGCACTCTTCAATAAGGCCAATACTAGGAGGAGGGGAGCCTATATAAGTCCAAGAGGAAAGGAGATGTGTCATCCCTGATGAAGGAATATGCTTTATTCCGAAACTAGTCGGATCAATCTTGGCCCCTACAGGCACCCGTACTCAACGTGTGACGTCACACTGAAGTTTTTCCTAGACAACAGCCGGCAGAGTTTCCCACGTGCACGCTTGCTTCCGGCCGGAGCAGCGGGCCTACCATGGATGCACTCAAGAAGAGGAACGCAGGAACAACATTTTTTCAAAAAATCTAGGACTCAGCCATGTTTTCCTGATTTGGAGATTACAAACAAACAGGTACACTGTATGTTTACGGCTAATTCTTGATCAGAATACAGTAAATGACATTGCATTGAGGTGTTGAATTTGGAATTTAATTGCCTTTTTACCAGCGCAGATACCTTCTACTTATATACTCTATGCAAAAAAGAAAAATTCTGGTGGAAAACCCAGGTACACAGAGATAAATTAGAGATAAATTGTAATACTGATGGCACAGTAACTACAGCTAAGGCCAGGGTCACAACAGTGCTTAAAGGGGTTGTCCGAGTTATGAAAAAAAAAATATAGCACTGTAAATCTGATGGGCAGCAATATATAACTAAGTTAAGCAAGTTTTAGGGAAAATAAAATCTAGATTTCCTAATTTCCCTGGTTCTCCTCTGGCCAGGGGCGTAGCAATAGGGGAAGCAGGGGAAGCAGCTGCTTTGGGGCCCAGACCCACAAGGGGCCCCCTCAGGAGGGAGACTAAAAGATTTTATTGTCAGGGCCCCATCAACAGTATTATACAATGACATTATATACAGTGACACTATAGGAAACGGATGGAGCGGCTGTCAGGCCTTGTCTGGGAGAGCTCAATCTTGACTAGCCACAAGAGTGAGGGTTGCATGTGAGTTCGGGGTTGCGAGGAAGTTTCTGGGGGGGGCCCATTCAAAAATTTGCTGTGGGGCCCAGTTAGTTGTAGTTACGCCACTGCCTCTGGCCTTTATTTACCTGCAGTAATAACAATCTCTGCCCCTCCCCCCTGCTCTGCACAGAGAGTGAATACATGAGCTGCCCTGAGTGACATGTCTGTCTGCTGGAATACTCAGCAGCATGTTGTATGTGTAGGACTACAAGTCCCAGGTGTACAATGACAATGCTGATACACACAGGAACTTCCCCCTACCTGTTCCTGTGCAATACAATTCCTCTGTCAGCTCCTGTGCCCAGAATTTGTTTCCCCACTGTCTGCAGTGTAAATCCTGTTGTAAAGCCTTGAGCCCTCAGTGTGATCTGACTGAAGGGGTTAATGTTTTATCTGAAGGAATCCAGGGAGAGAGCAAATAGCAGCGGCAGTGCAGGGGGCGTGGCCAGTGACGTCTCGCATACAGACTGTTATCTGATCTCTGAAGCTTGTGCATGAAACATCACAGAGCAGGGAGATAAGGTGACATCACAGGTCATGTGACCCTCAGTGAAATCTGACAAACAAGCAGCTTTAGAAGCACAAAGTGTATGGGAAAGTTGTTATACTTGACAAGTTAGTAACATACAAAGAACAAAAAAATAACTCGGACAACCCCTTTAATTTTCTGTTCTTCTCTGTTATAGGAGCAGAACAAAGAAAATAACGGAACCGCTGGAGCTGTCAAATAACGGTAAAAGACAGTGACTGATGGAGCCCATTCATTATTATTACTGGATAGAAGAATGCTGCTCTCCACCGTATTTTGGATGCCACCTAACAGAACGAATTATCTATGAATGTTGGTGCACTACACACTGCCATACATGGTGATACACTCTCTCTGCAATCTCCCTACACTCTCCCTTCATTCTCCCTGCAGTTTAACTTCCAAGTCTTCACACTGAGATTGGGCCACCAAGTGGGAAGAATGATTAGGCAGAGTGACCTGGGTATACTTAATTTATTGCAATTAGTGACAAATTAATTTAGAAAAAAATTGAATTTCTAGGCCAACTTAGGCTAATCGGGCAAATAAAATTTTTTAAACATTTGTTCATCTCCAATTCATATGTTTTGTTACCGAAAAAGTTATTCTGTGTCAGAATTTATTTATTCTCTACTAGTGATGATCGAGTACCCCAATGTTCGGGTGCTCTGGTGCTCTGGCCAAACACTAGGTGGTGCTCGAGTGCTCGGCCGAGCACCCGAGTATAATGGAAGTCAATGGGAGAAGACCAGGCACCCCCTGCTCTGCAGAGGGGAGGGTGTCTGGTCCATAGGGAAACAGAAAATGGTGGAAACACCACAGAAATGGTTAGGGAACAGCATGGGGAGGATGTCTGGATGCATCTTGGACACCAAAGTTGCTGCTATTAAAGATGATGTCAGACTATTACGCCACTTTTACGGAATTACAAAAATACCCCCCAAAAACCCAAGATAACATTGATTTTACAGGAAATATTGTTGGGAAACATATATTTACTTGTACGTTAAGCGCAAGTGCTGCCAAAAATTACACGGATGAGGCACTCCCATACAACCGGTATATTATATAAAGGAGGGCCTCATTCACATTGTGGTATAATTGTGGGACTTCGACACTCATAAAGCCTATGCACTAAGGGAAAGGGCTGCCAAAAATTACAAGGATCAGGCATTCCAATACACCCTTTATTACACATAAAGGAGGGCATCAGACACACCAGTGAAAAATTATCATTGATAGCCTGCTGCTGACACAAAAAAACAATAGGGTTGACATGCTGCTGCTGTGCAGACCGTCCAAAAAGTTTAAGAGTGACACTTTGCTGCCGAGCTGACCGAAAAAAAAAAATTTAAGGGACACATGCTGCTGCCAAAAGTCACTGACGACTGTTTCTTTTTTCGCTATCCGCCGTGGGAGGCCAGGGCCCCCTCCAGCGGCGTGTGCCGCGTCGGCCATTCGACTCTCCCTCTCCGCTCCGTCGCCAGGGGGTCGCCTTCTTCAAGGGACCCTGGAGAGGGAGCCTGAGAAACGGCTACCACATCCAAGGAAGGCAGCAGGCGCGAAATTACCCACTCCCGACTCGGGGAGGTAGTGACGAAAAATAACAATACAGGACTCTTTCAAGGCCCTGTAATTGGAATGAGTACATGTAAAATCCTTTAACGAGGATCTATTGGAGGGCAAGTCTGGTGCTAGCAGCCGCAGGGTGGTCGTGTTGTTGTTTGCAGCTCCTGAGAACCAGCCAAGACTTCCAGGGTTTTTTTTATCTACTTAGCCCAGGACCTGCCTCTTCCCAGGAAGGTGGTGGGTCCCTGGACTATGAAGCAGTCCAGAACCCAGGATCCTGCTCCCTGGGGTAGGCCGGCGGGGGGTAGGGGAGGTGAATTATCGGCCTGTGGACCATCTACCACCCCAGGAGTCAGAAGATCTAGCAGGGGTCATGCTGAGGTGGCCCCTGTGGCTCCTGGGAGTGATGCCGTGGCCATCACCGGCAGGTCCCTGGGGGTGGACAGTAGCCCCCACGGAGGAATGCGGAGTGCTCCTGGAGGTGGGTTGCGTGCGGTGGAGGCTGACTGGGGTAATATGAGGCCCCAGGAGCCTGTCACTGTATATGGCTCTCGTATTGCGGCCTACCTCCGGGAGTATGAGGAAGCAGGAAAAATCTGAAGCAACTCAGGAATGAGTTAAAGATGGAGAGGGCTAAGGCTGACCGAGCGTCAAGAAGCAGAAGGCCTGAAATCTCCAGAAGAATCAAGGATCTCAAGGCGATTATTATACAAAAAGAAGGAAGGAGAGCGGCCATTTTAAACTGTAGTGGGCCGTTTAAAGAAAAACTCAGCAATGAAGAAAGATTTGCGAGTATGGCAGAGAGAAGGCATGACAAAGAGTCCTCTGGAGAAGAGGATACGCCTGAGCCAGAGAAGGAATCAGAGTTGAAGCCAAGGACAGATCTGGGGGGACAGACTGTGGACTCAGGAATTCCAGCTGAGCAGGTGCGTCTACCCCCCACGAGTTCCGATGAGGAAAGAGACAGTGGGGGCAGTGGTATTGGTGGACGTCTAATGCAACAGATACGTCACTTGGAATCCCCCCAGATCCACGAGGATGGGTTTCTCTTTGGCGATGAATTGCCTGATGAGGACAAGCCTGTGGGCAAAAGAAAGAAAAAGAAAAACAACAGCAGCGACACCGAGGTGAGATTTATTTATGTGTCTCATCAAATGTGCTCTGAGCCAGCTGAAAATTCGGCTCAGGGCACAAACCCCGTTGTCCTCCCTGCTCCTGTTATGGGGCAGGAGCGTAGGAGCGGGGAGATTATACTAGCAAAGCAATCCAAGATGGCGCAGGACGCCATACCTGCTTATGGTAGCAGGGATGGTAAGGGGGAGGAGTCGGCTGTAAAGCGGAACATGAAGGCTTCAGGTCTGGTGTGTACAGAGGAGGAGACGGGTGTGTCTGTTGCACATATGGCCCCGTCCACCGCCGCGGCTCCGGTAGCACTGGACAAGTGCACTGTGGGTTTGCGACAGTGTGATGGGGCCACTTCCTCCCCCATGAAGGCTCCAGGTAAAAACCTTATGGTCCCCGTTATACCCGCTGCCCCCTATTCTCCCACAGTTCCCGATGTCCCCATGGCCCCTCCCGCTAGTGCCAGCACGTCAGCGGTGAGGGGTGGAGGAGAGGGAGCGGTTAGAGCGGTTGGGGGCGTGTCTCCGTTGGTTATGGGAGACGCGCCCGTGTGTGGAGAGGAGGTGGGCGTGCCCATGGAAGCGGAGGGCAGGTCCTCCGCCCATGCTGTACAGAAGGTGGGTGGACTTTCCGCCTATAATGTGAAGGGAGCCGGCGGTGTGGCTGGGAGCAGTGGTGCCACAGCCTGCCGGCTCCCAGGTCATGCGCAGCCTGTCCTGATAACCGTGTCTCTGCTGCCCCTAGTGTTAGGGGGATGAAGGAGCAAGCTGCTGCTGAGACAGTAAGCCCAATGGACTTAAGCACAGCTGCTGCCATCATGGATTTAAGCCCTGCTGCAAATGCAGGTGAAGATATGTCTGTAAAAGTTAAGAAAAATGCTGATGAAAATGCTGATAAAAGTGTTAATAAAGGTGTTAAAAAAATGATATTGTTAAAAAAAATGAAGGGGCAGCTGCAAAAGCTGTCCCTATTTCAGTGATCAGAACTGGCCCAGCGGCATGTGAGAATGTCACAGTAGCCAGGGGTGTTGCCCCGGGCCCTGATGGGGGGGCTGTTTTGGCCCCTTCATTGGGGTCTGGGGTGACACCCAGTGTAAGTGGCGCAAATGGTAGATGGGGTAGTGGGGGGAGGAGCTGGTCCGGTTGCCCCTCCTGTGGCTGTGGTGCCTGGCAGGAGTTATGCCAGCGTGACTGCAGCCGCGGGGGGGGGTGCTCATCGTCCTCCTCACTCCCTGGTCGGGCTATGGTAACCTGCAGCGGCAGCTCCTAGAGGCTCTCAGTAGAGGAGAGAATTCCATCATAGTAGGGGTGCAGGAGGTGGACCTATCCTTCTGGATAGACAGGCATAGCCTGAGTGCCTTCCGACAGCAAGGCAGGGGCGAGACCTCATGGTCTTTACCCACAACCGGCCCCAGGAAGACTACCAGACGGAATGTTGTCTGTCTAAAATGGGAAGGTGATGAAGCGTGCCCTACTAGAAAGAGGGTGGCTGAGCTCCTTTTTCAGATGGGCATCAGGACATGTGACATCTTTGCCCTGATACATCTGAATGGTACCCGGGAGTTTGATGTCAGTTTTGCCCAGCCAGAGGGTCTTGAACTTTTCTGGTCTGGGTATGAACTGGCAAAAGACCAGCCGGACTGGAAGGGTTTTTTCAAGCGAGCGATAACCAGCCAGAGTGAGGTCAAGAAAGTGACCGTTTTGACCCGTAACTAATCATTTTCTATCATTGACATCATGACCTGGCTAAGCAGGTACGGAGACGTCAAGGGTCTTCCTAGCAAGATCCTGGACGAGTATGGTATCTGGTCAGGCGCCTGGACGTTTCAGATCAAGTTGAAACATTCAGGTGGGTCGGTTTCCCACATACCATCCTCTGCCTTCCTCGGGCGGGATAGAATTCAGGTTTTCTACAGGGGGCAGCCTAAGCTCTGCTACAAGTGCGGCAGCCCTTCGCATTTCAGAGCCAGCTGCCAAGTGCAGAAGTGCGCGTTATGTGGGGGTGAGGGTCACCTAGCCGCATCTTGTAGGGTGATTAGGTGCAACCTGTGTGGTGAGCTGAGGCACCATTTCAGTCATTGCTCCCACTCTGTTGCCAACGTGGCTCACGCTCGCGTGGAGGAGAGCCGGGAGGCTCCCTTGGCCGAGGTGAGTGCTGCCGAAGGCACCAGTGTTGTGGGGTCGAGGAAGAGAAAAAAAGGCCCGTCCCGGCAGAGACGGAGGGAGAGGCATCAAATGGAAAGGGAGCAGGAGGAATCCCGTCCCGGGGTGATGCCTGCGCTCTCCCAGAAGGCAGCCTCTCCTGTAATAACTGAGACCCTGGAGGTAAACGAGCTGAATGAGGAGATCAGGAGGCTAGACCTTGCTGAGGAGACTCTGTCCTCATGCTACACAAGTGCGTCAGAGGGTAGCGGGACAGAGTCTAACAGAATAAGATGGAAACGCCGGACCAAGAAAAAATCTAGCCCGACCAGAGTGGCCGTGGAAGGCGAAGCAGACTCCCCCTGGATCTCTCTAACCGGTTTCTAGCCCTGGATGAGACCCATGCCTCCTCTACGGGAGAGGGGGCTGAGGGCAGGGAGCCAGAGGTGCAGGAGAGAGAGCCTATAGGAGAGCCCGCACCTCTCTCTGGTGGAGATGCAAGGTCCTCAGGAGGTGAGGCAGGTCCAGACCCAGTGATTGAGAACAACAGGGGTGGTGCGGGAGGGAGGCAGTGGTGACCAACGAGATGGACACCACTGTCTCCCTCAAGAGGAGCAGCGCCGCTTTGGATGGCAGCCCTGCCATCCAAAGGGGGAAGGGTTAAAAGTCTGGAAAAGGGAGGGGGAAGAAGGCCGTTTAGCTTAATCACCCTCTATGGCGGTACCCACCCCGGATGCGGACAGGTTTACAGCCTTTCATTTTCTCAGCCGTGTTGAAGCTGACATTTTATTCTTGCAGGAGACCAGTGTTAAAGAAATTTAGTTAGTTGGTGAACACAATTGTGCTAGGGTTGTATTTCATTATCAAGTGGTCTCCATCTTCTTATATCCATATCGCTTATATCTTATAATCTCTAATCTCCATTAGATGTCACATATGCTTAAAAATAAAAATGACTCAAAATCACTTGATATGTCTATAGGAAAAGAGGAACTTAGCAGAAGTTAATATATGCATATGGAATTTCCCAAATAGATGAAGTAATGTGTATGCCATTGTCTGACATCATCATTCATTTTATTTGATGTTACATGTATACTTGTATGTTTGTGATTGGATATATTAAAATTGATGACAAAGGGGGGTGTGATTACACCATCATGTAATTCTAATAAAATTAGCTCTCTGGGTGTAACCAGGAGAGATATGCATGATCAGCAATGAGACGACTGTTCGTGCATTTCTTGTGCTGTGGCCGCACCCTCTTACCATGAAGGGGGAAATTGAACATAATTTGAACACCACAAACAACTGAGTATTAAGTCCAATTTGGGACTTATCCTAAATTGCATTGACATGTGGTGCCGAAATCGGGAAGAATCCATCAGATATCCAAGGGGATGATCGTGGAAGAGCTTTGGTCATTATGGCAACTGGGAACTGCACCTTCAAATACACAAATACACAGGTAAGATATTTTTCTTACTATGTGTGCCTTCCCGCTTGTTATGACCACTGTTCAAGTAATGTCCTTTTCGGAATCTTTGGGATTTTAATGAACACCTCCTTGTCTGTGGTAGGGTGAATGGAGTGTCTGAAACCTAGGTGTGATATATGTGTGATATATGAGAAATGACTGCAGAACTGTGTATGATAGAGTGATAGAGATTGCCTGTGTTTTATAATATGCCGTGATAGGAATTAAGGAACTGGAAAAAAGAGGAAGTTAGAGAAAATCAAAGATTTCAATTCTTGCATTTAGTTAGTATTTAAAGAGCCCACCTCTCTGTGAGGTCCATAGGTCCCAAAAGTTTAAAAGTTTAAGAGTTACTCGACCTGGGCCAGCATTTTGCGAACAGCTAGAGGGACCAGTTGGCGAGCTGCATTTTGCAGGCAACTGGTGGGACTGGTTGGCGAGCTGTGTTTGCAGGCAACCAGTGGGACACAAAAGGTGTGTGTCCGGTGGGAGAAGGGACGGATCCACTGTTCTCCAAGGGGATCAGGCAGTCAAAGGCTCTGAAAAAGGGGAGGAGGGAGGTGACTGAAGTGGATATCATAGAGAGGCAGAAGAGGAGGAGGGGCAGTGAGAGATATAAGCAGAATATTCAAAATAGCAGGCATGTCAAAAGATGTTTTTACTTTTTAAAAAAAGCAAAGGAAAGAGTTAAACATGAGTGGAGTGGTAAAAAGAGGAAGTACTGGCTGCTGCTTTGAGAGGGACTTAAACGGCATATTCTTTGTCTTCCGTCTCTTGTGGGGTCCCCGATAGTCATAAATGTACCATTTCTGTAGAAGAGGAGGATGAACCACGAAGAATCAGATTCTAATCAGAATCTGATTATTTGATAACATAGATATTGTTTTGGCAGATGTGGTAGTGTATACTGGTAGTGGTATGTGTCAGTGTATACTGCTGCCATTAGTGATTTATCAGTGCATTCAGTGATTAGTAAAAAAAAAAAACTGTCTTTAAAGGGAAAAAAAATGATTAAGTGTAGTTTAAAATTCCAAGACTTTTGATTTGCTTGAGTATGCTTGGCTTCTTTCCCAGACTTGTGAAAAACAGGAAGTATGTTGTCTGTTTCTTTGGTAGAGAAGATTTTCTATAAGAACTTAAAGTTAAAGTTAAAGGTATCAATAATAATATCCAGGAAAGGAAAAAAATTAGAATTGAGTCAAAAGAAAATCCACGTGGTAAAAGATGAGCTCATTCTTACATTTGATATTATGTGCACATTATTTTTCATTTTGTTTGTTTGCAAACTAAAGATTTTGTGAGTTTTATTTTATAGCCCGAATAAATGGACGTCAAGGAAGCCTGTTGTTTTTCCCAAAATGTTTAATTTGGTGGGCATTGTGCCTCATCTGTTTTTTAGGAGTGAAGAAAAAGACCAAGAAATCCTAATTAGAGATGAGCGAGCACTAAAATGCTCGGCTGCGCGTTATTCGAGTTGAACTTTTCCCGATGCTCGGGTGCTCGTTTCGAATAACGAACCCCATTGAAGTCAATGGGAGACTCAAGCATTTTTGCAGGGGACCAAGGCTCTGCCTAGGGAAGGCTGGGTGAAAAGCTGGAAACCTCAGAAAATGATGGAAACACCAAGGAAATGGACAGGAAACAGCAGGGGCAGCAAGCATGGATGCCTCTGAGGCTGCCTAATCCCACCATTACCCCAAATTCTCCTACTGGGGCATGTGTGGTATCGATTCTTCTCAGTTTAATACCGTATACATCACCTATCTTGGGACCCTATATTTCATGGATTTTTCGACCACGGAAAAGGAAAAAGAGCTTGCTCTGGCCAGGGGAGTGTCTTTCCTACTGTAGCTAAGGGGACGTGTCCATGCTCTGCCTATTACAGGTCAGGAGGCAATTAAAAGAAGAAACAAAAAAAAAGATCAGTACAATATCTAATACGTCCCCTATCCGGGTAAATTGTTTGGACAGAGGGCCTGTAGGTGGGGGGCAGGCTGGGGGGAAGGAGGTTTCGCTGGAAGAGCCAGAGGAGTGCCCCTTGGGCTAGCGTGTGTGGTGGTGACAACAGCCGGAATGGATTTGGAAAAACTGTAGCATCAACCGGTACGGTATCGATTCTTCTCAGTTTAATACCGTATACGTCCCCTATCATGGGACCCTATATTTCATGGATTTTTCGACCACGGAAAACGGAAAAAGAGCTTGCTCTGGCCAGGGGAGTGTCTTTCCAACTGCAGCTAAGGGGACGTGTCCATGCTCTGCCTATCACAGGTCAGGAGGCAATTAAAAGAAGAACAAAAAAAAAACATCAGTACAATATCTAATACGTCCCCTATCCTGGTAAATTGTTTGGAGAGAGGGCCTGTAGGTGGGGGGCAGGCTGGGGGGAAGGAGGTTTCACTGGAAGAGCCATAGGAGTGCCCCCTGGGCTAGCGTGTGTGGTGGTGACAACAGCCGGAATGGATTTGGAAAAACTGTAGCATCAACCGGTACGGTATCGATTCTTCTCAGTTTAATACCGTATACGTCCCCTATCTTGGGACCCTATATTTCATGGATTTTTCCACCACGGAAAACGGAAAAAGAGCTTGCACTGGCCAAGGGAGTGTCTTTCCAACTGCAGCTAAGGGGACGTGTCCATGCTCTGCCTATCACAGGTCAGGAGGCAATTAAAAGAAGAAAAACAAAAAACATCAGTACAATATCTAATACGTCCCCTATCCGGGTAAACTGTTTGGAGAGAGGGCCTGTAGGTGGGGGGCAGGCTGGGGGGAAGGAGGTTTCGCTGGAAGAGCCAGAGGAGTGCCCCCTGGGCTAGCGTGTGTGGTGGTGACAACAGCCGGAATGGATTTGTAAAAACTGTAGAATCAACCTATACGGTATCGATTCTTCTCAGTTTAATACCATATACGTCCCCTATCTTGGGACCCTATATTTCATGGATTTTTCGACCACGGAAAACGGAAAAAGAGCTTGCTCTGGCCAGGGGAGTGTCTTTCCAACTGCAGCTAAGGGGACGTGTCCATGTTCTGCTTATCACAGGTCAGGAGGCAATTAAAAGAAGAGCAAAAAAAAACATCAGTACAATATCTAATACGTCTCCTATCCGGGTAAATTGTTTGGAGAGAGGGACTGTAGGTGGGGGGCAGGCTGGGGGGAAGGAGGTTTCGCTGGAAGAGCCAGAGGAGTGCCCCCTTGGCTAGCGTGTGTGGTGGTGACAACAGCCGGATGGATTTGGAAAAACTCTAGCATCAACTGGTACGGTATCGATTCTTCTCAGTTTAAAATCGTATACGTCCCCTATCTTGGGACCATATATTTCATGGATTTTTTGACCACGGAAAAGGAAAAAGAGCTTGCTCTGGCCAGGGGAGTGTCTTTCCTACTGCAGCTAAGGGGACGTGTCCATGCTCTGCCTATCACAGGTCAGGAGGCAATTAAAAGAAGAACCAAAAAAATTCTGTACAATATCTAATACGTCCCCTATCCGGGTAAATTGTTTGGAGAGAGGGCCTGTAGGTGGGGGGCAGGCTGGGGGGAAGGAAGTTTAGCTGGAAGAGCCAGAGGAGTGCCCCCTGGGCTAGCGTGTGTGGTGGTGATAACAGCTGGATCTAGTTAGAATGACGACGCAGGACCCCAACTTAAAAATTTAGCATCAATCGGTACAGTCGTAAATTATGAGATTGATCAAGTGTGGTATGTCTTCTATGTATAGTACTCAGTTTAATACCGTATATGGCAGCTATCCAGAAAAATAGTTTGGAGAGAGAAAAAGATAGGACAAAGACGTAAATTGTTTGGAGAGAGGGCCTGTAGGTGGGGTGGCAGGCTGGGGGGAAGGAGGTTGAGCTGGAAGAGCCAGAGGAGTGCTCCCTGGGCTAGCGTGTGTGCTGGTGACAACAGCCGGATGTAGTTAGAATGACGACGCAGGACCCCAACTTAAAAATTTAGCATCAACCGGTACAATTGTCAATTATGAGCTCGATCAAGTGTGGCATGACTTTTTAGATGGAGATTGCATGTGGTCACGTACTCCCTGGAACCCCATAGTAACCCTTTCTCTGATGTGCTAGCCCAGAACATTCTCTGCCCCAATTCGCAAGACCTTTTGCAGTCTTTGTGTGCTGACAGTGGGTATTTACCAGTGTTGTCTGAGGAGGTGCTGGACAATCGCGAGACATAGGTGTCGGAGGGTGAGGTAGTTGTATGGGAAGCAAGTTACAGTGGGGACTCCTTGGGGGACTTTCTCATGATGGGACAGATTCAACTTGGGTGGATCAGGCACAGGAACAGATCATTTTTTTTTTTGTGTTTATTTAACTTTTATTTAGCACAAATAACCACAGAGATATTTATTCGTTGTCTTCGCTGCGCAGTCTGGCGTTGGGGTTCGTCACTTTGATGGCGAGCTGTGCCGCTCTCTCCACAATGGTCTTTAGGTTCTTAGATGGAGACGTTGTGGGCGATTTCTGCACAGAAGGACTTGTTGCTCATCAACAGAACCTCGAGCTCCTTGACATTGTGGACCAGGAATTTGCGGAACCCTGTGGGCAGCATGTGTTTGGTCTTCTAGTTGCTACCGTATCCAATGTTGGGCAATATAGATACGCAGGTAATATTATTTTTCACACCTATCCCAAAAATAAAATGTACGCAGTTTGCACAAATAAAACTGGAAACTGGAACTGGAGAGAGGGCCTGTAGGTGGACCTCCGGAAAAATTGTTTGGAGAGAGGGCCTGTAGGTGGACCTCCGGAAAAATTGTTTGGAGAGAGGGCCTGTAGGTGGACCTCCGGAAAAATTGTTTGTAGAGAGGGCCTGTAGGTGGACCTCTGGAAAAATTGTTTGGAGAGAGGGCCTGTAGGTGGACCTCCGGAAAAATTGTTTGGAGATAGGGCCTGTAGGTGGACCTCCAGAAAAAATTGTTTGAAGAGAGGGCCTGTAGGGGGCCCTCCTGAAAAATTGTGGTAAAAGAGTGCCAGTTGGACCTCTAAAAAATGGCGTTTTTTTAGTCAGCGTTAGGCAAAGACAACATGGAGGAGGAGGAGTAGGAGGAGTAGAGAAGAGGAATCGGATACATAAGTAATGTTAATCTTTAGCTGCTTTCCCCCGGAGGAGATTTGAATTCCGGTGAAATACAGGCTTTGTTCATTTTAATAAGCGTCAGCCTGTCAGCGCTGTCAGTTGACAGGCGTGTACGCTTATCGGTGATGACGCCACCAGCTGCACTGAATACCCGCTCTGACAGCACGCTAGCGGCAAGGCAGGCCAGCACCTCCAAGGCGTACAGCACCAGTTCAGGCCACGTGTCCAGCTTTGAAACCCAGTAGTTGTATGTAGCAGAGTGATCGCTACGGACGTTGGTATGGTCAGCTAGGTACTCCCTCACCATCTTTCTGTACAGCTCCCCCCTACTCTGCCTAGACTGGGGACAGGTAACAGTGTCTTGCTGGGGTGACATAAATCTGGCAAAGGCCTTGGAGAGCGTTCCCCTGCCAGTGCTGGACAAGCTGCCTGCTCGCCTCCTCTCCCCCGCTACTTGGCCCACAGAACCATGCCCTCTGCCGCTAGCGGCGTCAGATGGGAAGGATTGTTT
>ONZH01020133.1:0-18792 GCA_900303285.1 Rhinella marina
GGTTGATGCTACAGTTTTTCAAAATCCATTCCGGCTGTTGTCACCACCACACACGCTAGCTCAGTGGGCACTCCTCTGGCTCTTCCAGCGAAACCTCCTTCCCCCCACCTACAGGCCCTCTCTCCAAACAATTTACCCGGGTAGGGGACGTATTAGATATTGTACTGATTTTTTATTTGCCTCCTGCGATAGACAGGAATGGAACCGGGGTGAACTGCTTGGGAAGCAGGTATGCTCACCACTTTACCAACAACAGCCACAGCAACTGATAAGAACAGATACTAAACTTGATGTCAGCTGCAGTGCCAGCATGAGCAGTGGTGTCACCTGCAGGCGGTGATGGACCTTCGTTGCACCTATTTTGGTGCTTCCCTAACATGTGAAGGGTATTTGCCTCGCCTTTCTTGGTCTGGGTGAGCACAATTGCCATGAGGGTAACCACCAGGCTGTTGCCTGAGAATTTGGGGTAATGGTGGGATTAGGCAGCCTCAGAGGCATCCATGCATGCTGCCCCTGCTGTTTCCTGTCCATTTCCGTGGTGTTTCCATCATTTTCTGATGTTTCCAGGTTTTCAGGCAAACTTCCCTGTGCAGAGCTTTGGTCCCCCGCAAAAATGCTCGAGTCTCCCATTGACTTCAATGGGGTTCGTTATTCGAAACGAGCACCCGAGCATCGGGAAAAGTTCGACTCGAATAACGAGCACCCGAGCATTTTAGTGCTCGCTCATCTCTATTTATAATCAGTAGAAAATATGTGTATTTATATTGATATTAATACAGTACAATAAGCTATTAGTATGAGTAATATTTATTATCATCAAAAGGTTTGAAGGCTGTAGCCATGTAGAGACATGTGTTTTACAGTTGCTTAAACATAAAAAGTGGTGGCAAAGTTGGACATACTGTAATCTTTTCATAACCTTTCAGTGGTAAGGACAGGGAATTTTATCAAATTACAGGTTTTTTTTTTCTACAAATTCGCTGCAGTAGACTAAATATACACTTATTTTATCCACTAGATAATCTTTTCACATTGAAATGAAAATTTAGGCTGGTTAGCTTTGCTGCATTTCACCAAATACTTTTGCATCCAGCTGTGCAATATTAACTCATGGATGTCCATTTATGCTCAAGTTTCTATTTTCATACCCCTCCAATAAACTTAAAGGTTAGCTATCTTTTTAACAAACTTCTCATGTGTCATAATGACATCAGAAGTTTTTAACGGTGGATTAGGGGTGCTGAAATTTCTACAAATTACTAACGTGAGGGGATAGAAGCACTCAGCTGAACACTATGTCAATTAATTTCTGTTTGACTCTGCTATGCTCTGTAAATGAGCGGTGTACAGATTCATAGAAAGTCCATACTCATAGCACCTCATTTACTATCCACTTTACACTTGATTTTCATGGGATTTGTACACTAAAAAAGGCATATCTACAATTGTATTAGTACCATTTGTATTGCTATTATACAGCTGCTTAAGTGCTCCAGATTTCTTAAGAGGTAAGATATTTTGTATATTATTCCTGTGTATAACGTATATGCATATTTGTACAATTACACGTGTATTCCTGAAGTTCACTGAAGAGGGAGATATGAATATTAATAAATCAATATTTCTATTAAATATTAAAATTATTCATAAATAATATTTATATTCTAACGTGAATATTAATATTTTCTATTAATAACAGCAGTACCAATATTCACTCACGTGGCTATCAGTACGGTATTATTAATATGATTTCCTCTTATAATGTTCTGTTAAGGTACAATATTGATAATAGCGTCAAATCTAACTTCAACGATCAATTGTCTTTTTTGGGCCTTATAAACTATGTTACTTACTATGTTACCAGTACATACTGAATGGTAAAACATTGGGTAACTCTGACATGGAAAATGACCTAGGAATTTTAGTGAACAGCAAACTAAGCTGTAGTAACCAGTGTCAGACAGCTGCTGCCAAGGCCAATAAGATAATGGGTTGCATCAAAAGGGGCATAGATGCCCATGATGAGAACATAGTCCTGCCACTTTACAAATCACTAGTCAGACCACACAAGGAGTACTGTGCACAGTTCTGGGCTCCTGTGAACAAGGCAGACATAGCAGAGCTGGAGAGGGTTCAGAGGAGGCCAACTAAAGTAATAACTGGAATGGGTGGACTACAGTACCCAGAAAGATGATCAAAATTAGGGTTATTTACTTTAGAAAAAAGACGACTGAGGGGAGATCTAATGACTATGTATAAATATATCAGGGGTCAGTACAGAGATCTCTCCCATGATCTTTTTATCCCCAGGACTGTGACTGTGACGAGGGGACATCCTCTGCGTCTGGAGGAAGGAAGGTTTGTACACAAACATAGAAGAAGATTCTTTATGGTAAGAGCAGTAAGGATATGGAACTCTCTGCCTGAGAAGGTGGTGATGGTAAGTTCACTAAAAGAGTTCAAGAAGGGCCTGGATGTATTTCAAGAGGGTAATAATATCATAGGTTATAGTTACTAGAGATGGGTCATTGATCCAGGGAGTAAATTGGCTTCTACCTCATAGGTTTTTTGCCTTCCTCTGGATCAACTTGTAGGATAACAGGCCGAACTGGATGGACAGATGTCTTTTTTGGGCCTTATAAACTATGTTAATATTATAATACAACACAGTCTCAACACACTCACGCTAGACTGTATTGTATTAATCTGTACCTTAACTGTAACGTTTCCCTGTTCCTTTACAACGTACTACTATTACAATTATATAATTACTGTGCTTGTATAACAGAGATGAAACAGTGCTAATAAAACAAGTTATTTATTATACACTATGCTAAAGTTACACAAATCACACAATAAAACAATAATATAATAAACACCAACACCTACTTATTTTTCCCACCCACACTCACATACACACACCAATATACTTTTACCCTCCCACCACCTATCGCTAACTTTCCCTAATCATGAAATGGAAGATTGGGGATGTAGTGCAGGGGTCAGGATGCAGGGTAAGTATGGAGGCAGAAGGGAATTAGGGGTTTAGGATTGGTAGAAGAGAGAGAGAGAGAGAGAGAGAGAGAGAGAGAGGTTAGGGGCTCTTGGGATACTTAGACCAATCCTTGCTGGAGCTCTGTCATGGTGACCTTTCCCCCATCTTCCTTCAGGTGACTCATTCAGGAGACTGCCCTCTGTGGCCCCCACAGTTGGCTATATACTATATCTGAGCCCCCTCCCCCTTCAGGTGAAAGCAGTGAGGTGTAGTGATACTATCCTAACACCCCCTACAGGGAACCTTCTGCTGATAGGACACGGATCTATTTTCTTTTGATCTATTGATCTCATCAGCCTCCATGTCTCCGGCCATTGTAACGCCCGCCTAAAAGTTCCTGCTATCAGTTTAATATAGAGGGAAGTGCATCACACCTATTGAGACAAAAGGTCTATTGAACCATAGTTTAACATACCTATGATACTGTCAACATATGGCCCTATTGTCTTCCCCCCATACCCAAGCAGGCATATGGCATTCCTGCAGGAGGGGGGCTTTGAATAGAGTGAAGTGAATAATATGTATCTTGGCCTTCTCACTACTGGGATTATATATATCTAATCTGGGAGTTTCCCCATATATATATATCTATGGGGAAACTCTTCCCCCTGCAACATTCACAAATAGATATTTTACATATTAAGAATATGAGTATGTACAGTCATGGCCAAAAGTTTTGAGAATGACACAAATATTATATTTTCACATGATCTGCTGCCCTCTGGTTTTTATGTGTGTTTGTCAGATGTCTTTATCACATATAGAAATATAATTGCAATCATATTATGAGTAACAAAAGCTTATATTGACAGTTAGAATGAGTTAATGCAGCAAGTCAATATTTGCAGTGTTGACCCTTCTTCTTCAGGACCTCTGCAATTCTCCCTGGCATGCTCTCAATCAACTTCTGGACCAAATCCTGACTGATAGCAGTCCATTCTTGCACAATCAATGCTTGCATTTTGTCAGAATTTGTAGATTTTTGTTTGTCCACCCGTCTCTTGATGATTTATCACAAGTTCTCAATGGGATTAAGATCTGGGGAGTTTCCAGGCCATGGACCCAAAATCTCTATGTTTTGTTCCCTGAGCCATTTAGTTATCACCTTTGCTGTATGACAAGGTGCTCCATCATCCTGGAAAAGGCATTGTTGATCGCCAAACTGCTCTTGGACGGTTGGGAGAAGTTGCTCTCGGAGGACATGGTACCATTCTTTATTCATGGCTGTGTTTTTAGGCAAGACTGTGAGAAAGCCGATTCCCTTGGCTGAGAAGCAACCCCACACATGAATGGTTTCAGGATGCTTTACAGTTGGCATGAGACAAGACTGGTTGTAGCGCTCACCTCGTCTTCTCCGAATAAGCTGTTTTCCAGATGTCCCAAACAATCGAAAAGGGGATTCATCAGAGAAAATGACTTTACCCCAGTCCTCAGCAGTCCACTCCCTGTACCTTTTGCAGAATATCAGTCTGTCCCTGATGTTTTTTTCTGGAGAGAAATGGCTTCTTTGCTGCCCTCCTTGAGACCAGGCCTTTCTCCAAGAGTCTCCGCCTCACAGTGCGTGCAGATGCACTCACACCTGCCTGCTGCCATTCCTGAGCAAGCTCTGCACTGCTGGTAGCCCGATCCCGCAGCTGAAACACTTTTAAGAGACGGTCCTGGCGCTTGCTGGTCTTTCTTGGGCGCCCTGGAGCCTTTTTGGCAACAATGGAACCTCTCTTCTTGAAGTTTGTGATAATGCGATAGATTGTTGACTGAGGTGCAATCTTTCTAGCTGCTATACTCTTCCCTGTTAGGCCATTTTTGTGCAGTGCAATGATGACTGCACGTGTTTCTTTAGAGATAACCATGGTTAACAGAAGAGAAACAATGATGCCAAGCACCAGCCTCCTTTTAAAGTGTCCAATGGTGTCATTCTTACTTAATCATGACAGATTGATCTCCAGCCCTGTCCTCATCAACACCCATACCCGTGTTAATGGAGCAATCACTGAAACGATGTTAGCTGGTCCTTTTAAGGCAGGGCTGCAATGATGTTGAACTGTGTTTTGGGGGATAAAGTTCATTTTCTAGGCAAATATTGACTTTGCAAGTAATTGTTGTTAAGCTGATCACTCTTTATAACATTCTGGAGTATATGCAAATTGCCATTATAAAAACTGAAGCAGTAGACTTTGTAAAAATTAATATTTGTATCATTCTCAAAACTTTTGGCCATGACTGTACAGTATTACTAGTGAAAATAAATAGATCATGTCCTTTTACCGTGGGGCCAAATATGACTGATTGCTTTGCTTTTGACATGAGAAGGGCATTTGGTGGTCATTTCCAGGATCACCATTTGTCATGAAGAGGATCATCTGAATTTGTCGATATTGGTGCATCCTTTTCACAACTCAGTACTGCTTGCTCCTAGCATCATATTTCAGATATTTGAAAGAATAATAGGTAAAATGTGATTGTTTGCTGCGGTAAACTACATATAGGCTATACTTATTTTCAGAAAATGTTTTTCATGTACATTATGGATGTTGTGTAGTATTTGTAGTAGCCCAGCTACTGTAGTCAAACTATCTCCTAACATTTGAGGTGGTAGTATAATTTTATGTGACTGCTCTAAGAACCAGCTAAAAAGGAAAACAAGTGTAGATCAAACTGTGATTTGAATTATCTTATATGAGATGTGGTATGGTAAGGTGGGGACTGATCTCATGGGATCAGCATGAAACTAATAAGATTTACTAATGGCTTGAGCCTTTGTAATTTGATGAGAAGTCTAACAGAAGAATAAAAATAGCCACACTTTTAATTGGATATTGATCTTAACAGATATTCTCTTCCTAAGTACCTGTGAGAATTAGTTATCATAGAATCATTGGATGTATTATATTCATCATGATTTGCTAATAATTGTTTGTGCTGCATAGTTATATATACATGTATTAACTCTGTAATTATTTAATAGATCATTTCAATTAAGTTATTTTGATTTCCGAAACACTTGAATGCTGTGTTAGAGCAATAGCAGGGCTATTTAACATGGTTAAAATACGGTTTATGTTTATTCATTGTTACGTTGTGTTATATTTATATTTCTTTGTGTTGTGAAGCAGCAAGAGACACGTAAAACAATTCAGAGAATTTATAAACACACAGAAACTAATTGAGGACAAGCATATTCTGGAATTATATTCTATTTACGGTACCTGAATGTCTTTACAGTACAAGTGGACCCCGGTACTTTAAATAAGCTAAAAACCTTTTAGCTGTATTGGACCAAGTTTTTCATGATTGTCATAGAATATGTGTGTTAATGTCTAAATTACATTTGGTAGGCATTTTTAGGCATCATGCACATGACAGAACTATGTGCATAGAGAGTGCACAGAGGCAGCTGGAATAACTGTAGATCCATAATATGGTCTTTTTGCATTCCATTTGCCAGAGGAAGGTTCTCTGTACATGCGATTCTTCATTAATATGCTACTTGATGGAACAGGTCACCATATGTCTCTATACACGTGATTCTTCATTAATATGCTACTTGATAAAACAAGTCACCATTTGTTTCTGTCAGTTTCATACAGAATGCAGAAGAAAACCACTGTCTGTCACGGTATGAAATCAAAGGCTATGTTATTACAATAGGACCCTATACATGTTATAGAGAGAATCATAGTTAAGGTTTCCATCAGCTGTGCCAAAAGTGCAGTTTCAATTATTTACAAATGGCTCTTAGGCCACAAAGACCCCAACTTGCCCCCGAACTAAAGTAATTAAAACATAACTTTTATTTGTTTTATAATTCAAAAGCAAATTACTGTGCAAAATGCCCTAACCATTAAAACCACTCACAGGGAGGGTGACTAATGCCAATTCTATAAAGAAAGCAGGGTGTGCACCAACCACTGCTATACCCTAATCATCAATACTTTTGTTTTATTTCATGACCTAGCCTGGTCTTAGTACATACAGCACTATTGGCTATCTAACTAGTCACTCGCCACTGGGCTATTAAAATGTTAACCACTGCCCCCCAACATGTTTCGCCAGTGACCTGGCTTCATCAGGGATCACAGACAGATGATTGCTGTCTGTGATCCCTGATGAAGCCAGGTCACTGATTAGGGTATAGCAATGGTTGGTGCACACCCTGCTTCCTTTATAGAATTGGCATTAGTCACCCTCCCTGTGAGTGGTTTTAATGGTTAGGGCATTTTGCGCAGTAATTTACTTTTGAATTATAAAACAAATAAAAGTTATGTTTTAATCTTAATTACTTTAGTTCGGGGGCAAGTTGGGGTCTTTGTGGCCTAAGAGCCACTTGTAAATAATTGCATTTGTATTACCCCTCCCTCAAACGGGGTCCTTCAATTTTGTAATTGTTCAAAAGTGCAGTTTACTGCCCTGCGCCTGTACCTAAATTCCCTGACATAGGCAAAGTGGCTTGGTGGTCTACCTCATCATGACTTGGTTGTTCCCTCTAGCTGTGCCACTGGTATAGATGACATATTATGGCTCGATACAACTTAGAAACCTTAGGATTAGAGAATAGCAAAGTTTTCAGATATTCAATTCAACCATTCACCAAATTAGCTTTGTAACAAATTAATTTGTCACGAAGCGCATTAAATCAGGTCTATCCTAGCCTGCAGTTAAACTTTAAAGAGAATGTAACTCAGTGTACATCACTATGCATTGCAGCAACAACGCTGTGCACCCCTGCAGGAGCTACAGTATTTCCCAATCACTATTTAGTGGAACAAAATAAGGACATGGAGGCAGGTCCAATAAATCCATGTTGTGGCAGTGCAAACACATGCCTTCTCTTAGGTATAGAATGACTGTGGTTCACTATTAGGCTTAGTTCAGACTTCACTTATTTGGTCAGTTATTCTCATCAGTTATTCTCATCAGTTCAATGTTAGCGTCAGGTCTAGTTTATCAGCATGGATTTAACTGTGCAGTGGTTCAAAATTCAAATAGTGGTCCCATGACAGTGGGGAGGGTTTCAGCAGTAAGGCTGTGTTCACATCACTTACTTTTCTGTTCTTCTGATTTATCAGAAGAACATGCCAAAAATGGATTGTGTAGTTTGAGCATCCAAATCATGATCAAATCCAGACGTAGAAAACTGACTGTGTGATAAAGGCCTCATGCTCAATTTGCATGAGTTTTGTCCGTTTGCATCTTAAATCAGTTTTAGTCAGATGGAAAAGAAGTCCTGCATGCAGTACTTTAAGGCTTCTATCACACGGTCAGTATTTGGTCCGTTTTTTGCATCCGTATCTGATCAGTATTGGTAAGGTAAAATCAGGAGTGGGTCCAAAACAGAGATAATATGTGATGGAAGTATTTGTATGTCTTCTGTGTGGCCATTTGCGTCTGAAATTGGTTTTATTCAGATGGAAAGGAAGTCTTGCATGCAGGACTTTAATGGCCTCTATCACACGGTCATTATTTGGTCAGCTTTTTGCATCAGTATTTGATCAGTATTGATAAGACAAAAACAGAGGTAATATGTGATGGAAATATTTGCATATCTTCTGCGTTTTGGACTCACTCCTGCTTTTGGCTTCCAAATCCTGATGCAAAATACTGACCATGTGATAGAGGTGTTAGGGACGCTCAAACAATAGCACCCATTGTTTTTTTTATTATTTCTCTGTTCTTCTGTCTCTGCAACAGACTGATGAGGATGGCAACAGCATGAAGAGTCACAATAGTGGCTTAGAACAGTGTGGTGAGGGTGAAAAAAGCATGAAGAGTCACATTAATGGCCCCGTAACAGTGTGTGGGTGGCAATAACATGAAGAGTCACAATAGTGGCTATGGAACAGAGTTGGGGGGGCAATAGCAGTGGCAGTGACATCAGAAGATGGTGGCAGATCATGGTAGCACCTCAACATTTATCTAGCCATTTGTGCAAGGTACTCAGAGGGACTCCCTTCCTCTATCTCCACTGCATATTGCCATGGTCTGATGATGTCATCTGTGCCACCTTCGTTATTGCCCTCTAGTTCCTCCTGCTCCTCCTACTTCTCTCCTGTCTCTTGTGCAGATAATCCACCTAGTTCTGTATAGAATTCCTGGGCATTTATGACCTTCTCCTCATCCTCCTCCTGTGCAAGTTCAACCTCCACAGGCCTTAGGTGCCTATGAGATGTAAGTGGCATGTGTTCTGTCCTCTCTCCAGTCAGATTTATCACCTTCCCTTCCAGAATATGAAGGAGTTGAATGACATTAATCATCCCATAGTCCTGGCGACTGAAAAATATAGTGGCCTCCTCAAAGGGTCTGAGAAAATGGCAGGTGTCATGCATGCACTGCCACTGTTTAATGTTGAAGTTAAACCGGGGAGCAGTTCTGTCTGTCTGCATCATCAAGAAATCAGGCAGGGGATTCTTCTGCTCCTATAGTCGGTTCAACATACAGAGCATGGAGATCCAACATGTGGAAATGTCACAGATAAAGCGATGTATGGTAGGGGAACACCATTCCATCTTTGCAGCTCAAGGAGGGCATGTTTTGCAGGGTAAGAGTGGCTGAAGTGCACACATGGTTTACTGGCCATTTTTCAAGAGGTCTTGAAGTTGGGTGTAAGACTTCAGGAACTGGGTGACAACCAGATTAAACATATGAGCCATGCAAGGTGCATAGGTCAGCCCTCCCTGGTGCAGCGCACCCAGAATGGTGACCATGGTTCCTATATCCAGTTGGCGAGGAGACAGCCAGGATTCGATTTCTTGGTTGATGATGCAGAGCAGTTCCTCCCCGGTGTGACTATGTTCACTCAGGTTGACAAGGTGCAGAACCGCATGATAACGCAGTACTTTGCACAGATGGTATACTGGAGGACCACTCTGGACTGTGTCTACAGAGGAGACTGAGGCTTTGTGGAGGATGAGGAAGCAGAGGAGGACATTGGTGCAGAAATCCCTCCATTACTATTTAGAAGCAGAATTGCCATCACCTGGTCAAGTTGCTAGTGTGCCTGGGCTGAAATCACATTTACAAAGTGGGCTGTAATGGACACATATTATCCTTGAACATAGTTACAACTCCACAAACCTGTGCTGGCAAAATCTTTACCAGATGCTGACAGGCTCAAGGAATGGCACATCTTCTGATCAACATATGTGTACAGGGCTAGTACAACTTTTTTAGAGACGTAATGACAGCTTAGGAATCTCCACCATGGGTTGGCACAAGCCATTAGTTCTCTGAAATGTTCAGAGTCCACTATATGGAAAGGAAGGGACTGTAGCATCGGCAAATAAGTGCATGCATACTGATTACACATGATTAGTGCCTGCATACTGTTGTCTCTTTGAAATCGCCTAGTGATTGATTGCTGTCAAAACATGTGATGATTACTAGGAAGAGGAGGAGCATCAAGGTCAATAGACAAAGGGAAGGAGATACAGCTTCCTTCTGCTAAGGTTGAGGAGCCCTGACTGCTGGAGAAGGGGTGCAGGCAACTGGGAGATGCAGAGGTTGCTGCCTCTACCTGTACCACTAGAATAGTGCAACAATTTATGGTGACGTTCCCTGTGTTGACGCAGAACTGTGGTGACAACATTAGCACCCTGACCGTGATTCACCTTCTGCCCATATATCCTCCATGCATGGCATTTTACCCCCACAAATCCATTCTCACTGCCTGCCGCTGCCTTTATGAACCCATGCACTGCTAGTTTCCTGACAGGTAAGCTCCTTACTAGCAGACAGTCTACCCTGGGTGTGTTTAACTCCAGATCATAAACAACTTCCACCCTGTTGGCTCATAGGCATGCTGCCACCCTGCTGCTGTCTCGTGGGCCTGCTGCAACCCTCACCACCTGAAGATGATGATGTCCCCTCTTCACCCTGCTTCCATGTGCGATCAGCTACATCATCATCCACTACAATCTATTCATCATTTATGTCACTCTCACCAGTCTCATGGCCACGTCCCTGACCACATGCAACATGTGCTTCCACCCGACTGTCATTATCGCTAGTTGCAAGCCTAAGAGATGACAGAAAGGGCCTCTCCTCCAAATCTGTGCTGGCCTGTAGCTGTCCTCACTAAGCTTGTCCTCGATGAAAAGTGGAGCAGAGACAGTAGCATGGATTACTTCCCGAGCAGAAGGAACAGCAAAAGAAAGTAGCAGCTGCAGGACAGGTGATGGCACAGAGGTTCTTCCTGGGCCATGCCAACTAAGTGTGGTGTCAGAGGATCCCACCAATTCCTGGCTGTATGTTTCTGCATCTGTCATCTGAGATGATGTTAAAGAGCGAGTCAACCATTCCAGTACAACTGGATTGTTGGTCAAAACACGACTGCTGGATGACAGTGGCAGCTCTGGCCTGTTGCTGCTGCTACCACCACCCTTTCTTCTGCTTACTTCTTGTGCTGGCTACAGCAACATTTTTGGCACTGCCTGTTTATTTTGAGGGCTCAAGCAATTGTCTGTTGAGTTAGTGTACAGTAGCTAAATCAGTAATATAACTATGTAACTACGTATGAATGGCACAGCAGGTGAACAATATAAACACACCTATATATAAGACCACCTGTTGATGTTGAGTCTGATGCATAGTAAGTCTATGTATAAAAGAACAGATTAAGTATCAATGGCACAGCAGTTGAACTAGATAAACGTGCCTATATATTTGACTGTCTGTTTAGACTAAGGGGGTCATTTACTAACCAGAAATACGTCTATATTAGGAATATTTCTAGCGTAGATTGGGGCGCAAATGTTATTTGCGCCGCAATCTGTGACTTTTTCCCCATTCACGCCAGGTCTAACAAAGAGAGCAGGGATGGGGACTTGTTGGCAGGCCCGTCTCACTCATCATTTTTTATACATGTTTTAAGCATAGAAAAATTCTAGTCTACAGACTAAATTTATGCCAGCAAGGGAGCTGGCATAGTTTTTGAAGCGGCGGTGGATCCGCCGAAGTTATGCAGAGGCCGGTGCCTCTACATAACGTCGGTGGACCACCGCCAGCGCAGGACCTAAGTCTGATGCACAGTAAGTCTATGTATAACAGATAGTAGAAATGGCACAGCAGTTGAACTAGATAACGTTGCTTTTTAGACCACCTGTTGACACTGAGCATGACACATAGTAAGTCTATCTGTAACAGAACAGATTAAGTATTAATGGCAAAGCAGGTTTTCTAGATAAACACGCCTATATATTAGACCACCTGTTGAGAACACTATGTCTATGTATAACAGAGAAGATTAAGTATAAATGGCACAGCAGGTGAAGTAGATAAATGAACCAATATATTAGACCACCGGTTGACAATTAATCTTACTCACTGTAAATCTATGTATAATAGAACAGATTAAGTATAAATGGCACAGAAGGTGAACTAGATAAATGCGCCTATACATATGTTACACAGCCTTTTGACGATGATTCTGATGTACAGTAATTCTATGTATAACAGAACAGTTTAGTTATAAGTGGCGCAGCAGGTGAACTAGATAAACATACCTACATATAAGACCGTCTGTTGACCATGAGTCTCATGCACAGTAAGCATTTGTATAACAGAAGAGATTAAGAATGAATGACACAGCAACTGAACAAGATTCACAGGGCAATTACACTGAGCCTAAACTGTCCGTGTCCCTGCATTCTCCTTATGCTCTCCCTATGTTCACTCTACAGTGTTTAAAAACTCTCCCTATGATCTCCCTACACTGTCCCTGCACTGTCCCTGCACTCTCCCTACACTCTCCCTACACTCTCCCTGCACTCTCCCTATCCCATATTCTGCAATTAAAACCTTTCTAAAACACTGTTCCTAGTGCTTGCCATGTCTCTCCCTATGCTCAGTTCACAGTGATATGGCGGCGACCGTGGGGGATGAGGCTTTTATAGGACTGTGACATCATAAGGAATGGCTATCTCCTTATTGGCTGGCTGCATGGAATTATGGATAATATCGCGTTCCCAGGCTTCTTACTTTGACTTTGTAACATGTGTGGCTGCCATTTTAGAAAAAAAACCTATTCATTACCATGAAGATCGAGGAAATTCAGATTTCTGGCAAATTAAAATGATGAAAATGATGCCCACAAATTTAGACCTGGCGTAAGATGGGCGAAGTCGCATTTAGAGGCACAACTAACCGCTGCGCCACCATCTGTGTCTGAAATACGCCTAATTTAGGCATATTTCAGAATAGTAAATTACCCCTTTAGTTCTAGTAGTTACAAGTGCTGACAGTTACATATGGGGTCATTTATTAAGACCGGCTTTTTATTAACCCCTTAAGGCCGAAGCTACTTTTACACTTAATGCCGAAGCCGCATTTTTTAAATCTGCCATGTGTCACTTTATTAATTCATAACTTTGGGATTCTTTCACCGATTCGACTGATTCCAAGATTGTTTTTTCGTGACATATTGTACTCCACGACAGTGGTAAATTTGAGTCAATATAAATCACCTTTATTTATAAAAAAATCATAAATTTACAGAAAATTTGGAAAAATGTGTAATTTTCAAACTTTGAATTTCTCTGCTATTAAGGCAGATAGTGATTCCTCACAAAATAGTTATTACTTTACATTTCCCATATGTCTACTTTATGTTGCCATCATTTTGTAGATGTAATTTTATTTTTTGGGGATGTTAGAAGGCTTAGAATTTTAGAAGCAATTCTTAAAATTTTTAAGAAATTTTCCAAAACCATTTTTTTAAGCACCAGTTCAGTTCTGAAGTCACTTTGTGGGGCTAACATAATAGAAACCACCATAAATGACCCCATTTTAGAAACTACACCCCTCAAGGTTTTCAAAACTAATTTTACAAACTTTGTTAACCCTTTATGTATTCCACAAGATTTAAAGGAAAATGGAGATGACATTTCAAAATTTCACTTTTTTTTGCAGATTTTCCATTTTAATCAATTTTTTCCTGTAACACATCAAGGGTTAATAGCAAAAAAACCCTCAAAAACTATTACCCTGATTCTGCGATTTACAGAAACACCCCACATGTGATTGTAAACTACTGTATGGGTGCATGGGCAAGCGCAGAAGGAAAGGTGCGCCAGATGGTTTTTGGAGGGCGAATTTTGCTGGACTGGTTTTTAGACACCATGTCCCATTTGAAGCCCCCCTGATGCACCCCTACAGTAGAAACAACCAAAAAGTGCCCATATTTTGGAAACTAAGGGATAAGGTGACAGTGTTATTAATACTATTTTGGGGTACATATGATTTTTGATTACACTTTTTGCTAGGCAAGGTAAACAAAAATGGCTGTTCTGGCTCAGTTTTTTTTTTTTTTACTGTGTTCACCTGAGGGGTTAACTAATGTGATATTTTTGTAGAGCAGGTTGTTACGGACGTGGCAATACCTAACATGCATAGTTTTTTTATTTATTTAAGTTTTACACAATAATATAATTTTTGAAACAACAAAATCGTGTTTTAGTGTCTCTATTGTCTGAGAGCTGTAGCTTTTTTATTTTTTGGGCGATTGTCTCAAGTAGGGCCTCATTTTTTGCGGGAAGAGGTGACGGTTAGATTGGTACTATTTTGAGGGGTATATGCCTTTTTGATCGCTTGGTATTACACTTTTTGTGATGTAAAGTGACAAAAAATTGCTTTTTTGACCCTGTTTTTATTTTAGTTTTTTTACTGTGTTCACCTGAGGGGTTAACTAATGTGATATTTTTGTAGAGCAGGTTGTTACGGACGTGGCGATACCCAACATGTATAGTTTTTTTTATTTATTTAAGTTTTACACAATAATATTTTTGAAACAAAAAAAAATCATGTTTTAGTGTCTCCATTGTCTGAGAGCTGTAGTTTTTTTATTTTTTGGGCAATTGTCTCAGGTAGGGGCTCATTTTTTGCGGGAAGAGGTGACGGTTAGATTGGTGCTAGTTTGAGGGGCATACGCCTTTTTGATCACTTTGTATTACACTTTTTGTGATGTAAAGTGAAAAAAATGGCTTTTTTTACCCTGTTTTTATTTTATTTTTTTTACGGTGTTCACCTGAGGGGTTGGGTCATGTGATATTTTTATAGAGCGGGTTTTTACGGACGCGGCGATACCTAATATGTTAAGGTATTTTATTTTCTTCATTTTTAATCAATTAACGTGCTTATATGGGGAAAAATGGGATTTTTTTTTTACTTTTTTATTTTTTTTTTACACTTTTTTTTTACACTTTTTGACTCAGACCCACTTGGTTCTTGAAGATCCAGTGGGTCTGGTGTTTAACAATACACTGCAATACACTGTATAGTGTACTGCAGTGTATTTTCATTCATAGTAAGCTTTACCATGGCAAGCCGGACAAAAGCGTCCCCGGTTGCCATGGCAACCATCGGGAGCGTCCCCGGTTGCCATGGCAACCATCGGGACGCGTCCCCGGTTGCCATGGCAACCATCGGGATGCTGCCACAGCAGAGCAGCGTCCCGATGGGAGGGAGCTCCCTCCCTCTCTCCTCCCCACACCATCGGTGCGCTGCCAGAGCACCGCAGCGCCCGATGGGAGAGGGAGGGAGCCCTGTTAACCCTTTCCATACTGTGGTCCCTACGGACCGCGGCATGGAAGGGGTTAAACGGCCGACATCGCTGCCAGCAGCGATGTCGGCCGTTTGAAGCAGAGTGTCAGCTGTACGCTGATACTCTGCTTCACTGCTCGGCCATCCTGACATCGAGGAGGGGGGGGGGAATGTATTAAAAATTTAACTGCCTGAAAAAGTGTGGGGTGGGGGGGACGGGGGGGGGGTCTGCAATCATTTTATGAGGATCTGACCCCCGCAGTCTCGGACTACGGGGATCAGATCCTTTCAACCAGCACACGCGTATCCTGTGATTGGCTAGTCTGACCAGACTAGCCAATCACAGCGATCGCTGGCCCGGGACCGCCCCCATTGGTCCCGGGCTGGTTAGCTGAGACCCCTGGCTGTAATTAACAGCCGGGGTCTCAGCGCTGTCACCATGTCATCAGACATGGTGACAGTTTAATGCCATGACGGCTTATCCCGTCATGGGGCGGCAAGCGGCTCCTGCCCATGACGGGATAAGCCGTCATTCGGCGTTAAGGGGTTAATACCGATGTGTTAATATCGATCCGTTGGACCTTGATGCGCTTAAATTATGTAGAGGTGCTGACCTCTACATAATTTAGGCGCATCTACTACCGGCCTAAATCTACACCAGCCACCTTGCTGGCGTAGATTTAGATTATTTTCTACACCTAAAACAGAAGTAGAAAATGAAAATTAAGATGGGCCAGCTAACTCGACCCTTTTTTAGAACTATCGTATGTGGCGTAGATGGGAAAGAAGTCACAAATTTGATTGCAAATCCCCTTTCCGACCAAATCTGTGACAGATATATGCCAAAAATTGGCATATATTCATAAATGACTCCCATAGATCTCGCATGAGCCTATTATATTATGCATGCTATTATAACACAACATAATGATACTGTTTAATATGTAGGTGCCACATTAAAAAGGAATTGGCAAGACAATTGGCAAGCAAAATCATTTTATGCAGACATGAGTATTACGTTACATAACATTATAGAGTACCACAGAACAGTGCACTACAGAGAAACTGAGGACTTTCTATTATTATTGTATTGTGATCTCTTATTGTAATCGTTATAATGTAATACTCAAAGAAGTTTCATCTAGTTCATACTGAAAAACATAAAATAATAAATTTTCAAAAATTCGATTCGGCTGGTTCGCCGAATTTTCCGGAAAGATTAGTTTTGATCCGAATAAATTTGTGGCAAGTCGTGTTAAAAAACGGCTACTTCCAGGCTGCAGAGAGCCTGGATAGTGGTGTAGAACACTGTGCCTTGCAGTAACACGCATTGGGAGTCTGCTGTGGTAGTGAAACAATACTGTGAGCCAGTATGGCACGTAGATAACAGGCGTCGCTCTTAGAATCGCTGCACACTTAACGTATTTGGGCAGTTATGGGGCCAAAACTCACCAAATAACTCAAGTCTGAACTCAGCCTTACAGGTCAATGTTAGCGCCAGCTATAAAGAATTGTGCAGAGGCCCAAGATCCTACTATAGAGTGAAAAAGTGTACTCTTTTTACACCTATTCACTGATTCCACATAGATTTCTTACAGAACATGTTCTATTACACGCTTAAACTAGCAGAGACCCCCCTCCCCAGACAGTGTGAATATGGCAGTGGCAGCAGCTGTAGCAACAAGAGACCACAGAGTGATATGACAATAGTGTAGAGGAGGCAGTGACAGCAGCTGTAGCATCAGGAGACCTCAGAATGGCACAATGACAGAGTAGGTTGACAAGATTGAAAACGTCAATCAGTAGAATTTCGCAGTCACAGACAGGCCCAATAAAAAAATGCCCCCTCCTGGAGCAAGAACACACACCAATAACACGGTATATAATAAAAATATCCAAAGTTTATTAAATATCCTAAAAATACATATAGCAATATATATGAGAGTACATGAATGGGGAACAAATCGTCAGACCAAACAAATTGGAGACTGAGCTGAGGCCCAAGCAACTGGTACAGAATCCCCCCAAAAAAGATGTTCTACATATACCAGGGGTGAGGTGGTTTCTTGCAGGCACTGGCAGGTTCCCCTGATCATTTCTATGGGTGAGTTTCTTTTTTTGGTGTGATGCGATCCATTTTATTGATCGGTTAGGGTAGGGGATTACTATCCCTTCCTTTGGTACTATAGTAGCCATTGGGGCTTTGATTTTCTTTAGGTTTGATAATTTATCTCCACCACCTCACCCCTGGTATATGTAAAACATCTTTTTTGGGGGGATTCTGTACCAGTTTGCTTGGGCCTCAGCTCAGTCTCCAATTTGTTTGGCCTGATGATTTGTTCCCCATTCATGTACTCTCATTTACATTGCTATATGTATTTTTAGGATATTTAATAAACTTTGGATATTTTTATTATATACCATATTATTGGTGTGTGTTCTTGCTCCAGGAGGGGGCATTTTTGTAGGTTTATGCTAATTTGGTTGTCAGGATATGTTTAAAGCTTAGGCAGTTTTTGGGTGTGGAGGCCCAATGAAAAGACTGCAAATGACAGTAGTGAAGAACTATGAAGTTACACAGTGACACAACGACAGAGTGGTCCGACAAGAATGAAAACATCAGTCAGTAGAATTTTGCAGTCACAGACAGGCCAAATGCAAAGACTGCAAATGACAGTAGTGCAGAGTCAGAGTCAGTTGCCCACCGATCAAATATCACATGTCTATAATTAAAATTTCCGTGTCCCCAAAATCACAAATGTCTGTAAGTTTAATTTCCGACTCAGAGGCCCACGAGCAAATATCAAATGTCTGTAAGTTTAATTTCGAGGCAACAGATTAGTTCGATGACATTATGGAGCCAGTAGTAGTACTAGCAGCAACAGCAGCATGGGCAGACTACAGAATGGTACGATGACATTATCTATGCAGTAGCAGCATCAGCAGACTATAGAGTAGCACAACGACAGTGTTGGGAGGTGGGTGGCAATAACACTACCCATTGATGGGTGTAAGAAGGAGCATCAGATGTGTGGCATCAGGCGGGTGGCAGCATCAGAGTATTTGGTGAGGAAGGTAGCCAGCCAGAAGAAACAGTCAAAAAACAGCATGAATGATCTAATGTGATGCATCAGGGGTTGGTGGCTGGAAATCCTGGCTGATCCACGCCTGATTCATCTTGACAAAGGTAAGTCTCTCCACATTTT
>ONZH01020134.1:0-51472 GCA_900303285.1 Rhinella marina
TGTCAACTGACAGCGCTGACAGGCTGATGATTATTGAAATTAATAAAGCCTGGATTTCACCGGAATGCAAATCTCAACCGGTGAAAGCATCTCAACATGAAGATTCTTTATGTATCTCTTCTCTCCTCCCTCTTCGCACACAAACGCAGAGCCAACAGGCAATGTTTTGAGGGTCAAACTGGCGTTCTTTACAAACATGTTTACGGAGGGCACCTACAGGCTTCTCTCCAATAAATTTTTTGGAGCGTCAACTACAGACATCAAAAAATTTTACAGGAGGGTCAATACAGACACTCCAAAACAATTTTACAAGAGGGTCAACTTTCAGACATCCAAAACAAATTTTTGGAGGCTCATACAGCCATTTGACTGCAATCTCAGTCTGACAAGGCATTGGTGGTGTGACTGCCATGCTGAATAGTTAAAATTTTATGTGCTTCACCTGCTACTGAGTGTAACTTGGTCACTCTGGGTTCACCGCCATGCTGTGTCAGTTGTAAAATTTTATGTGCTTCACCTGCTACTTGTGCTACTTGAGTGTAACTTGGTCCTCTGGGTTCACCGCCATGCTGTATCAGTGTAAAATTTTATGTGCTTCACCTGCTACCTGAGTGTAACTTGGTCACTCTGGGTCACTGCCATGCTGTGTCCGTGTAAAATTTTATGTGCTTCACCTGCTACCTGAGTGTAACTTGGTCACTCTGGGTTCACCGCCATGCTGTGTCAGTGTAAAATTTTATGTGCTTCACCTGCTACTTGAGTGTAACTTGGTCACTCTGGGTTCACTGCCATGCTGTATCAGTGTAAAATTTTATGTGCTTCACCTGCTACCTAAGTGTAACTTGGTCACTCTGGGTTCACCGCCATGCTGTATCAGTGTAAAATATTATGTGTTTCACCTGCTACCTGAGTGTAACTTGGTCACTCTGGGTTCACCGCCATGCTGTATCAGTGTAAAATTTTATGTGCTTTACCTGCTACCTCAACTAACTTGGTCACTTGTTGGTGTCAACACTAGAGTGCGGCTACTATAACGCACACGACAGAATTGTTCACTGCACTGTATTATATATAACTGAGAAAAAAAAAGGAATTTTTAGACTGCGGCTAATTTACCGCAAACCACTCCATTTTTTACTGGACTGTAGTACATATAACTGAGAAAATACATATTTTATAGACTGACGCTGCTGTACAGCACACTACAGAATTGTTAACTGGACTGTAGTATATATAAATGAGAAAAAAACGTAGTCTTTAAATGGCGGCTATTTTACCGCAAACCACTACATTTTTCACTGGACTGTAGTACATATAACTGACAGAAAATACGTATTTTATAGACTGACGCTACTGTACAGCACACTACATAATTGTTCACTGGACTGTAGTGTATAGAAATGAGAAAAAAACGTAGTCTTTAAATGGCGGCTATTTTACCGCAAACTAATACATTTTTCACTGGACTGTAGTACATATAACTGAAAGAAAATACGTATTTTATAGACTGATGCTACTGTACAGCATACTACATAATTGTTCACTGGACTGTAGTGTATAGAAATGAGAGAAAAACGTATTCCCTAGACTGATGCTACTGTACAGTAAACTACATAATTGTTCACTGGACTCTAGTACATATAACTGAAAGAAAATATGTATTTTATAGACTGACGCTACTGTACAGCACACTACATAATTTTTCACTGGACTGTAGTGTATAGAAATGACAGAAAAACGTATTCCCTTGACTGATGCTACTGTACAGTACACTACATAATTGTTCTCTGGACTGTAGTGTATAGAAATGACAGAAAAATGTATTCCCTAGACTGACGCTACTGTACAGTACACTACATAATTGTTCACTGGACTGTAGTGTATAGAAATGAGAGAAAAACGTATTCCCTAGACTGACGCTACTGTACAGTACACTACATAATTGTTCACTGGACTGTAGTGTATAGAAATGAGAGAAAAACTTATTCCCTAGACTGACGCTACTGTACAGTACACTACATAATTGTTCACTGGACTGTAGTGTATAGAAATGAGAAAAAAAACGTAGTCTTTAAATGGCGGCTATTTTACCGCAAACCACTACATTTTTCACTGGACTGTAATATATATAAATGAGAAAAAACTTAGGCTTTAAATGGCGGTTATTTTACTGCAAACCACTACATTTTTCACTGGACTGTAGTACATATAACTGAGAAAAAGCGTATTTTATAGACTGATGCTGCTGTACAGCACACCATAGAATTGTTCACTGGACTGTTGTATATATAAATGAGAAAAAAAACGTAGTCTTTAAATGGCGGCTATTTTACCGCAAACCACTACATTTTTCACTGGACTCTAGTACATATAACTGAAAGAAAATATGTATTTTATAGACTGACGCTACTGTACAGCACACTACATAATTTTTCACTGGACTGTAGTGTATAGAAATGACAGAAAAACGTATTCCCTTGACTGACGCTACTGTACAGTACACTACATAATTGTTCACTGGACTGTAGTGTATAGAAATGACAGGAAAATGTATTCCCTAGACTGACGCTACTGTACAGTACACTACATAATTGTTCACTGGACTGTAGTGTATAGAAATGAGAGAAAAACGTATTCCCTAGACTGACGCTACTGTACAGTACACTACATAATTGTTCACTGGACTGTAGTGTATAGAAATGACAGAAAAACGTATTCCCTAGACTGACACTACTGTACAGTACACTACATAATTGTTCACTGGACTGTAGTATATAGAAATGACAGAAAAACATATTCCCTAGACTGACGCTACTGTACAGTACACTACATAATTGTTCACTGGACTGTAGTGTACAGAAATTAGAGAAAAAACGTATTCCCTAGACTGCACTACAGATCTCAGCAAGCCAAGGTACAGCAGCAGCAAAAATGAGTACTTTGGGCAATTTATTTTGGGTCTGTGTGGACCATGTGCTGTCCCTTCTGCCACCAGTCACTGTGTACAGTGTGCAGCCAAGATGACGGTAGATGCACTACAAGTCCCAGCCAGCAGCCTGGAGGAGACCAAAAAAAAAAGTGCTTGTAGCCCTTAGAAGGGCTGTTGGGTTCTTTGTGGGTGATTCCTGCCTAACCAACATCTAAATTCAAGCCCTAACACTCTCCCTGACAGACAGCAGCTCTATCCCTAATCTCATGACGACGGCGTATGACGCGAGCAGCGCGGGACCAGATTCTTATATTCCCAGGTCATCTGATCTGGCCAGCCAATCCCTGCTATCAACTTGTAGGGGCCCCACGTGATGCTAGGAGGTACCAAAGACTCTCCTGCATGTTGATTGGCTGAAAAAAGGCGCCTATCATGCAGGAAGAGGAAGTTGCCATTTCCTCGAGGATCGCGATATGCTCGTCCGAGTAGCGAGCATATGCGAATACCCTAATGCTCGAACGAGCATCAAGCTCAGACGAGCATGTTCGCTCATCTCTAGTCCCAATACATTTATCCATATACAGGGTGGGCCATTTATATGGATACACCTAAATAAAATGGGAATGGTTGGTGATATTAACTTCCTGTTTGTGGCACATTAGTATATGGTGGGGGGGGGACTTTTCAAGATGGGTGGTCACCATTGTGGCCATAATGAAGTTGGCCATTTTGGATCCAACTTTAGTTTTTTCAATGGGAAGATACATCAAACTTATTGAGAATTTCACAAGAAAAACAATGGTGCGCTTGGTTTTAATATAACTTTATTCTTTCATTAGTTATTTACACGTTTCTGAACACTTATAAAATGTGTTCAAAGTGCTGCCCATTGTGTTGAATTGTCAATGCAACCCTCTTCTCCCACTCTTCACACATTGATAGCAACACCGCAGAAGAAATGCTAGCACAGGCTTCCAGTATCCGTAGTTTCAGGTGCTGCACATCTCGTATCTTCACAGCATAGACAATTGCCTTCAGATGACTCCAAAGATAAAAGTCTAAGGGGGTCAGATCGGGAGACCTTGGGGGCCATCCAACTGCTACATGATGATGTGTTTCCCTCTTTATGCACTGAAGCTGGCACATTCCCTGAGGTTTCCCAGAAAGATGCTGCACCACCACATTATGGGTGTCAAGTCCGAGCATTCCTAGATGAACAGTTTCCTGGAAAGTGGATTGGTCATCGTGGGCCAGTTGAATGGCGCCCAAGGTCTCCCGATCTGACCCCCTTAGACTTTTATCTTTGGGGTCATCTGAAGGTAATTGTCTGTTGTTCTGTCAGGTCTATTGGTTAATACTAAGTCCAGTATGGCTGTCCCTCTAGTCGGGTCCTGAACAAGTTGTGAAAGATAATTGTCTTCGGTTATTGCCAAGAACCTGTTTCCTTTATGAGACATACAGGTTTCAGTTTCCCAGTCTATATCTGGGTAGTTAAAGTCCCCCATAATAATGACCTCATTATGATTTGCCGCCTCGTCTATTTCATTTAGAAGTAGATTTTCTGTGGACTCTGGTATATTACGTGGTTTATAATAAACTCCTATTAATATTTTATTATTGTTTTTGGCTCCATGTATTTCTACCCATAGTGACTCCACATCTTCATGTCCCTCACTTATATCTTCCTGGAGTGTGGGCTTTAGGCACGACTTTACATAAAGGCAGACCCCTCCCCCTCTCTGGTTTTGGCGATCCTTTCTAAACAGACTGTAACCCTGTACATGTACTGCCCAGTCATAGCTATCATCCAGCCATGTCTCAGTTACTCCCACTATGTCATAGTCCTTCTCACACATCACTAATTCCAGTTTACCAGTTTTTTTAGTTAGGCTTCTGGCATTAGTGTACATACAGTTAAGAGATTTATGTATATTTTTTACCCTACACCTTTCCTTCTGCACTGTTCTAGTTCCTCTTTCCATTCCTCCCCCAGTTCCATTACCTTGCCACAGGTCTCTATCTGCACTATCTTCCCCTCCTATAATGTAGTTACCCTCCCCCAGTCCCTAGTTTAAACATTCCTCCAGCCTTCTAGCCATCTTCTCCCCCAAAACAGCTGCCCCTTCCCCATTGAGGTGCAGCCCATCCTTACAATAGAGCCTGTAGCCGACAGAGAAGTCGGCTCAGTTCTCCAGGAACCCAAACCCATCCTTCCTACACCAGTTCGTGAGCCACTTGTTTACCTCCCTAATCTCCCGCTGCCTTTCTTGTGTGGCTCGTGGTACAGGCAGTATTTCGGAAAGCACTACCTTTGAGGTCCTTGCCCTAAGCTTATGACCTAAATCCCTAATGGAAGCACTTACTAGTACTCACTTTTTTTGGGAAAAAGTGAATGTTATAGAGCAAAAAATATGGTTATTCCTCTGCAAAATTCATCTATCGGTTCTCAGATTAAAAGGCTTGTTTGTGATGAGATAACCCCTTTAATGTGTTTTCACCACATCTTGAAACCAATAATACAACACGGCTGTAGCCCTCTTTTATGATCCATGGTTGTATATTGGTCAAGACATATTCCAGACAGATTCCCCAGAAAAACAGTTATTATAAGGGATTTGGTAATTTCTGGAAAACAATTTCATGCTAGTCATGGCTTGACAAACAGCTGCTCCCTTTTCAATTACAAGAGGCTTGAAGGGAAAAGATTTTTCCTTAAATCAAATTAAAAAGCTGGTTTCCAAAGTCTGGTGATTGTTTTAGCCTGATTAGGTAAGAAAAAGAAAGCACAAAAACAATTCAGATTTTTACAGTTTTCAGTGACAGTTTATACTCTGTCTCCTTTGGTCCAATACAATTAGTGATTTATAAAAATGTATTTTTCAAAGTATTAGCTTTTCAAACTGTGTCTCCAAAACCCATTTAGTGTCAACAATCTGTGTGACAGCATTATAAGAGCTCATGCACACGGCCATTGCTCTGCCGCTCCCTGCATTGGGGACTGCAATTTGTATGTGCAACATACGTATGGATCAGGGGTGTAGCTAAAGGCTCATGGGCCCTGGAGCAAGAATTCAGTTTGGGGCCCCCTTTCCCTCAGTGCTTTATGGCCAGGGGCAGGAAGTACATAGCCATCATGCTGCATGGCGCCCCCCTTGGCAAATTCTTGACCTAACCCCTTCCCTCCAGCCAGATGTGTACAGGCCGACCTCATCTTTTTAACTGGGAGAACTTGCACAATTGGTGGCTGACTAAATACTTTTTTTCCCCACTGTATGTGGCACAAGGGATTTGGGCCCCCTCAGGCTCCTGGGTCCAGTAGCAACTGCTACATCTGCACCCCCTAAAGCTACCATCCTGGTGTGGATTCCGCAGATGCATCCAGGCTGGAATGGAGTGCGATTTGTGACTAAGTAATTCGTAACTTTGTGAAATTCGCCAAAGCAACCGCATCTAATTTTTGATAAATTTGCTCATCTCTAATTATAATGCTTCAGTACATGAACTATGGTCATGGACAATATATGTTGTTCATAGCTCACTGGGTAAGTGTCTTCCCGGCCCAGGCTAACCAGCAACTTGGCCAGGTGATGGTAATGCCGCCTCCGTGCTGTAATCGTGGGATTTCTGCGCCTATGATATCTTCTGCCTCCTCATCCTCCACCTTGTTCTCACCCTCCTCTCGAGGCACAGTTCACAGTGGTCCTCCAGCATATCATCTATGAAATGTTGTCACACGGTTCATAGAGCCACACCAGGGAGGAATTGCTCTGCGTCATCAACAAAGAAATCGAACGCTGGCTGTCTCCTCACCAACTGGAGACAGGAACCATGGTTACTGATAATGGGAAGAACATTTTGTCTACATTGCATCAGGGAGCACTGACCCATGCTCCCTGCATGGCACATGTCTTCAATTTTATTATCAACCGGTTTCTCTAGTCATCCACTGACGGCTCAGAAGAATGGAAAAATAAACATTGATGTGAACACAGCCTTACTGTCACTGCTGCTGCCACCCTCCCCAGTCTGTCATGGGGCCACCACTGTCAGTGGTACTGCCACTGCTGCCATCCTCCCCACTCTGTCATGGGACCACTATTATCACTGTTACTGCCGCTGCTGCCACCCGCCCCATTCTGTCATGGGACCACTATTGTCACTGTTACTGCCACTGCTGCTGCTGCTACCTGCCCGACTCTGTCATGGGGCAACTACTTGAATCTTGGTGCACTGCACGCTTAAGTCCACGGCGATAAATTAGACCTGATGGTAACAGTGACCTGTAATACTGATGCACAGTAAATCTACAGCTAACAGAAGGGATTAAAAAGCCAGTGTTGCCACAACATGCATTAAAAGAACATTTTTTCCACACTATTGGAGCTGCTTCCATTTCTTTATTTTGTTCCACTAAGGAGCCATTTGGACACAACTACTGCAGGGGCACGCACAGGTATTTGGCTTTACTGTATTCTTTTATTTTTGTTTAACCCTTTCTACCCCAGAGGTTTTTTCGGTTTTGCGTTTCCGTTTTGCGCTCCCTGCCTTCAAACAGCCATAACTGTTTTATTTTTCTGTTCAGATAGCTGTATGAGGGCTTGTTTTTTGCGGGACAAGTTGTACTTTCCAACGCCACCATTTAATATTTTATACGGTGTAGTGGGAAGCAGGAAAAAAATTCCAAATCGGGTGAAATTGCAAAAAAAACGCTATTCCGCTACAGTTCTACGGGTTTCTTATTTACAGCGTTCGATGTGCATTAAAACTGACCAGTTACTTTCATTCTACTGGTCAGTACGAATCCGGCAATACCTAATATGTATAGTTTTTCCTGCGTTTTGATAGTGATAAAATAATTAGAAAGTTGCCCCTTTTTTTTTTTTCCTTGTCATATCTTGACCCCTATAACTTTTTGGTATTTATGTGTACGGAGCTGTATGGGGGTTCATTTTTTGCGGGGTGATCTGAAGTTTTTATTGATACCATTCTGGGGTGTGTATGACTTTATTTAATTTTTTTTAGAAAAAAAAAAGCGACAAAAAAATCGCCATTTGGACGCTTTTTTCCGCCACACAATTCTCCGTATTGGAATTTTTTTTTTATATTTTAAAAGTACGGGCGTTTTCGGTCACGGTGATACCCATTATGTCTATATTTATTGTTATTTAGGTATTGATTTTTTCATTATACGGAAAGGGGGGTGATTTGAACTTTTATATATTTTTTATTTTTTATATATTTTTTAACATTTTTTTTTTATTTTTTTCTGACTATTTTTAAGCTCAAATATGAGCTGATATATTGTGTGTTTTTTTTTTCTTCATGAGCAATCAGGGATTTACTAGACTGAGATAAATCCATGAATTGCTCATTTCTTATCCTGGCCAGAATAAGAATTGCACTTTGAAAACTGTAATCCTCACCAGCGAGGATTACAGTTTTCATATGGTGTACAGACACCCTGATTGGCGAGCGGGCGTCATGTCCCCGCACCAGCGCCGTACATGTACGGCGCTGGTCGGGAAGGGGTTAACGGAAGGGATTAGCTATAGATCTTGGTGCACTGCACAGTGATGTATATGGTGATACATTTTACCTGTAATACTGACAGAACAGTACCTACAGAATGGATTGTGTGATACACTCTCCCCGCAATCTCTCTGCAGTTTAAGTTTCAAGCCTTCACACTGAGATTGAGTCAACAAGTGGGATGAATATGATTATGCTGTCACACAGTGTATTTCCTAGACTGAAGCATTATAATACTGTGAGTTTGTGTCACATGAGGGGTGTTCAGTCTGCACTGAATATGCTCGTGTGAAATTGCCCCAAGGCTGGAGCTACATGGCAACATGTCACACAACAGCAAATCTCAGAAATGTTCCGTGACTAAAACAAGTTTTCTGCAACTTTGGCTACTTTCACATATTTATTTTCAGGTTTTCAGATCCCGCAGTGGATCTCAAAACCGGAGGAAAATGCTTCAGTTCGATTTAATACAACCAGCTGCATCCATTCCATTCAGATGTGGTTGCATTCAATCAAAAGTGAGCAAACCGGATTCGGCACTAAAACCATTGTAAGTCAATGGGCGCCGTCACCATTGACTTACATTGTTTTTAGTGCCAAATCCGGCTTGTTTGGTTTCGCAAACTGGAAACAAAACCACAGTTTGCAGTGGTTTTGTGTCCTGTCACAGAACACAACTAACTGGAATGGAATGCATTCTGGTTTGTTCACTTTTGTCCCAATATGATTGCTGTTTCAATGCAATACATATACAGCGTCGGTGCTCTTCTCGTTTAGAATCAAGATGATGATTGCTACACTTGTATGTCTATCATTAAAAAGAAATCTATAAAATCTGTTTAGTACTTCGGTTCGGGGCTGCACTGCAGAACCATAGGTATGCCATTAGGGTTTTGCTCTGATGCCCCCTTCCCAGCTTCCATAGTTCTATGACTTCCAGTGAAATGCCCCAGTGGGCACAGTACCCATTATGTATACAGCACTGTGAAGAATGTCGGCAACATACAAATAATGTAAAATAAACATCGCTTTTGATCACACACTTTTATATTTATTACAATGCTACAATGTTTTTAACATTTCCATAGGCGTACAAATAAATAGAAAATAGGGGACTCTCATATAAAGGTTTTGGATATCGGCGGGTTCACTATCCACTGAAAACACCCAATTTCAGTGTAAAAAGGATACATATAACATAAATAGAAATGATAGGCACTCCTCCTTCTGGGTTGTGTGCAAATATTTATAGGTTTTATTTGATATATATTTTTACAATTTTTATATCAAAAATATATATCTCATTAATGTACTGTATAATTAATACATGATTATAAAAGGAAGAAAACAGGAAAAGAAAAATAAAGAAAAGTGGGGCCCCAAACCACAAATAGTAAAAATATATAAATTTTATATGTTGATGAGTTGCTGCAGAAAATGTAGCATCTAATAACTACTGCAGCAATTCCTCAAAAGTTTGTGCACAGTAAAAACATATCGATAAAATGCTGAACCACATTAATGAAGATAATGATTCTTAGTACAATCGATTGTGATATATGCTCCAAATCAATTGAGCTTTCTCCAAAATATGCGTTTGTTTCCCTGCAGGAATAACTTGTAGCGCAACTTATTAGTCACCCCTCCTCCTCGTATCTGATCTCCGGCGAATTCTCACACCAGAGCAGTGTGCTGCGATGTTCCACTCCTCCAATTCAAAGCGCTATCTCAATAGAGCCGCTCATTACTCGGGTATGTGGTCAGGTGTATAAGTTATATTTGCCAATAAGGGATATATAATGTCCAAATCTCTTGCATGCAAGGATAAAGAATGATTAAAAAAATGATAAAATCAATTAAATAATCGCCAGACGTGTTTCAGAGTCCTTCTTCAGTTTTCTTCCTTTTATAATCTTGTATTAATTATACATTAATGAGAGATATATTTTTTATATATATTTTTATAATTTTTATATCAAATAAAACCTATAAACATTTGCACACAACCCAGAAGTAGGAGTGCCTATCATTTCTATTTATGTTGTATGTGCATAGGAGTGTTGCTATTGCTGTTAATAAACAATATGTCCACTAGATGGCGCTAGTTGAATGATTTTCAAATACATAGTTTGCTTTGATTTCATGTGAAGCATTTCATGAGGCCAATTATAACAGTGATATTCATGAATAATAAATGTTACAGAGGTAAGGTCATCATAATACATCTTAGCAATAGTTCAGTCTTACAATGTATCGGGAAGAGTGGAACTGCCCAACCTGACTTAACTGCAACATAATGTTCTGTACCTGCTAAACAATAACTGATGTAGAAGTGTACAAAGTGTATTGTGATGTGGAGTCATAGTATTTGGCTCTGAGCATCCATACTGTATGTACTGGTTTTACAAAGACTTCTGAACTCATCTGAACTCAATATTTTCATATCAAGGATTGTCTATAATTTATACACATGGTCCAAAATGAAAGAAACTATAACTGCCACCTACTTAATATTTAGACTTTAAGGGGAAGATTTATCAAACTGGTGTAAAGTAGAACTGGCTTAGTTGCCCATGGAAACCAATCAGATTCCTCCTTTCATTTTCATGCAGGTAGGAAAAAAAAACCAATTGTTACCAGTTTGGGGCATTTCCCCACAGGGTTGCCAGTGCACAGTGCGGACATTCAAAACCATGTGGCCACCACAATAAAAAGCAACTACCTCTAATTGTTTAGCAATGTGCTACCAAACATCTACGGCTCATATGGTCGCTCAGTTTTCCCTTGCATCATGGCTGCATCTCTACTGTGTGCTGGATGTGCCGTCTGGCCGTACCCTAACTCTATTCAAACAGTGTTGGCAATGCCAGAGTGTGTGGAGATACAGCTCTAAGATAAATGGAATAGTAACAGCTAGTTTTTAACTTGATCATAAATCTCTAAGAATAACAACAGAGAGATGGAATAGCATTCTAGATTGGTGGTGGGGTGGAATGATCTATTGCTCAGCGAGTCCGTGTGCCGGCCGAGCACGCGGTCCGCAATGCATGGGCACCAACCATAGGGCCGCGGCATGCAGACTGCGGACCCATTCACTTGAATGGGGTCCACCATCGGCATCCGACGGTCCGCAGCGCAAAAGAGTAGTGCATGCACTACGGTTTTGCAGTGGAGGCACGGTGAGAATGGTTCAGTTCCTCCGTTCCGCATCGACCTTCTGGATTGTGGACCCATTGAAGTTAAGGTCACAATACGGGCATGGACGGGCAACGGCCATGTGCATGAGCCATTAGTCAATTTGCCAGGGCCAGACACCTGGCCACGTCACTACCCCTGACACGCCTCTGCTCCACCCTCATTGTGCCTAACTGTCAAAAACTTTTCAACACCAGCTGCGCAAATTAATATTGTCGTACAGCCGGTTATAATATTGACTTGTTACTATTTTTACATCTAAAATAGTCGCAAGTCCCTTGATAAATAACCCACCCCTCTAAGCTTTCTACAGGCTTAGTAAATGTGAGCCATTGCATATCTGGGGTCATTGGTCATTTATGAAGACCCTACACCAGAAAAGGTGACTTTTTCAACTGTATTTTCCCAAAAATGTTTGCACAAATGGCGTTTTCACACTGCCCTTGACATGTTCCAAAAAGGGGGCATGGCATGGCATGGGTGTAGTGTTGGCGGGGATCGGCCCCGGGAGGTTTATCATCGTTTTCTGGTACAAATGACTGAAGTCTATTCCAGCTACGAGCTGGAGGATGCGATTAATTTATGACAAGACACAGACTGCCAGAGGATGCAATAAATTTATGACAAGGCGTGGGCCTTGTAATAAACTGAATGCGTCATCTGCTGGCAAAAAATACGCTGGTTTGGATAAAACACCCCAATTGTGGGTTTATTTTATTATTTTCACAGGTTGTGGCAAAAACATGGCTATGATTGCACTGGCTTTTCGTTGATCGAGCAAAGCTAAACACCAGCTAAAACAATCAGGGTCATTTACAAAAGACCACCTTTTTATACTAGACATTGTTTCCCCCCCCCCTGCGCTGGCAGAGAAAGCGCATGACTTATGATGAGGCTATATTAATATTGTCACACGGGCATGAAAAAAGTCTGGCGTAGCGTCCGTCACAAATGGCCCCCAATCATTTTCTATAAATTTATAGCATGCACAAGAAAACATTTTGGGTCAATGTTAGAATTTTGTGTGGAATGAAAGGTGGAATCTGATCGGTAATTATGGGCAACTTTAAGCCAGTTTTTTTGTTAAAGAGAACCTTTCACCACTCCTGACATGCCTGTTTTAATAGCTCCATGCATTCCCCACGTACTAACAATTCTGGAACATCTATTCTTATGTTTGTATGTTGTGCCATTCCTTTATTATTTGCACTAGAAGTTATGAATGAATGGTTCTTTGCCTTCAGTAAAGGAACAGAGGGGAGGTGACCAGTTGGGGATGTATACCTGCACAGACTGACTCTAGCCAATCAGTGCTGCCATGTTCAGACAGTGCAGGTACACACCCCCAACTTGTTACCTCCCCTCTGTTCCCTTACTGAAGACAAATAGCAATTCATTCATAACTTCTAGTGCAAATAATAAAGGAAGGGCACAACATACAGACATAAAAATAGATGTTCCAGACTTGTTATTACATGGGGAATGCATGAAGCGATTAAAACAGGCATGTCAGGTCCTCTTTAAGGCTGTATTAGACTGGCCAATAATAATCAAGTTCATAGTTAACCCATTCAGTACAGAGCCACTTTTCACCTTAAATCCCAGGCTAATTTTTGCAAATCTGACATGTGGTAATAACTCTGGAATGCTTTTACTTATCCAAGCCATTCTGAGATTGTTTTCTTGTGACACATTGTATCAAATTTAATTAACGTGTATAACTGAGTGTTAACTCTGCTGCATCTGCTTCATGTTAGTGATATACAATATATTTTACATGTTCTATTTTTTGCTGTGCAGAGACACGGAGAGAGACCCCACGGAAGCACTACAGGTTCCATGCCTCCATTCCACACCGGACCTTCCCGATTGCGGACCCAATCAAGTGAATGGGCCTACATCAGTCATGCGGTGAGGCAACAACAGATAGTGATACCACATAAAATAGTTATTACTTTACATTTCCCGTATGTCTACTTTATGTTGGCATCATTTTTTAAATGTCATTTTATTTTTTAGGACATTAGAAGGCTTGGAATTTTAGAAGCAATTCTTAAAATGTTTAAGAAAATTTTCAAAACCCACTTTTTTAAGGATCACTTAGTGGGGTTCACATAGCAGTAAGCACCCATAAATGGCCTAATTTTAGAAACTACAACTCCCAAGTTATTCAAAACTGATTTTATAAACTTTCTTAATCCTTTTGGTGTTCCACAAGAATAAAAGGGGTTGTCCTATCATTGACAATGGGGGCATATCACTCGGATATGCCCCCATTTTTTGATAGGTGCAGGTTCCGAGAACGGAGCAGGGAAAGCGGTGGCTGGGAAAGTAGGTTCTGGCCCCCGCCAAGCGCTCTCCCCATACAAGTGAATGGGAGTGCACCGTGCTTGCGCAGCCACCACTCCCATTCATTTCTATGGGGCTGCGGAAATAGCTCAGCTAAAGATGGGACCTGCACCTATCAGACAATGGTGCCATATCCTAGCGATATGCCCCCGTTGTCTATAATAGGACAACCCCTTTAAAAGAAAATGGAGGTGAAATTTTGTTTACAGAGACACCCCATATATGGGCACAGGGCAGGGTGCAGAAAGGAAAAAAGCACCATATGGTTTTTGGAGGGCAGATTTTACTGGGGTAATTTTAAGTTGCCATGTCCCATTTGAAGACCCCCTGAGGCACCCCTACTGTACAAACTCCAAAAAAGCAACCCCATTTTTGAAACTACCGGAAAAGGTGAGTTTTATTGGTACTGTTTTGGGGTACATATGCTTTTTGATTGTTCAATATTATGCTTTATGTGAGGCAAGGTAACCAAAAAATGGCATATGTTATGGAACAGTTTTAATTTTTTATGGTATTTATCTAACAGGATAAAGGTCGTTATGGATGCAACAATGCCAAATATATGTGTTTTATTTGTTTGTTTGTTTCAGTTTCACATAATAAAGCGTTTTTGAAAAACAAAATAGTGCTTTTGTGTCTCCATTTTCTGAAAGCCATATTTTTTTTATTTTTCTTTTGTACGTGCACGTTTTTTGCGCGAAGAGTAGGCAATTTTGTTGGTACTATTTCTGTGTAGATATGATTTTTTTACATTTGGGGGGGGGGGGGTTAACCAAAAAAATGGTTGTTTTGGCACAGTTCTTATCTTATTTTCTTTTACAGCATTCACTTGAAGGGGTGGATCATATGATATTTTTACGGTATATAGTTTGGTCGTTTCGGACGCAGTGATAACAAAAATAAAAGTAGACATATTAGGTAAGTTTTATACAGTAAAAGCATTTTGAAAATAAAAAATCTTGCTTTTGTGTTGCCATTTTCTGAACGCCATATTTTTTTTATTTTTTGGACGATTGTCTTATGTCCTTCTGCTGCTAGCTTGCCCTCTGCCACACATCGAAACCCAAAAAATCTTATTAATGTTCACTGCACATCCTCTTCTGTCTCTTTTAACTGCGCACTCTGGAACACAAGGTCAGTTCGTAATAAACTACCCTCAATCCAGGATCTCTTTTTCTCACATTCTCTAAACTTGCTGGCCCTAACAGAAACCTGGCTTCAACCGTCAGACACTGCTTCCCCTGCTGCCCTATCCTACGGTGGACTTCACTTCTCCCATACCCCCAGACCTGATGACAGGGACGGTGGAGGAGTAGGCATACTACTTTCTTAACAGTGCACATATCAGGTCGCTCCTCCTGTACCCTCTCTCACATTCCCCTCTTTTGAGATTCACACCATCAGACTCTTCCATCCATTCCCCCTGAGAGTCGCAGTTGTCTATCGTCCCCCAGGCTCCCCTCACCAATTCCTGGATCACTTCGCAGCTTGGCTTCCTCACTTCCTATCTTCTGAATCACCAACTCTTATTATGGGTGATTTTAATATCCCCATTGATGATCCTATCTCCCCTTCAGCCGCTCACCTTCTTTCTTTAACCTCCTCTCTTGGCCTATCACAACTTTCTTCCTCTGCCACACATGAACAGGGCAGTACACTGGATCTAGTCTTCTTCCGTTACTGCTCAGTTCTAAACTTTAGTAACTCACCCTTCCCACTTTCTGACCACAATCTTCTTTCCTTTACTATTAAGACCTCTCACTCTTCTCATGACAGTCCTACTTTTCACACTTACAGAAACCTACACACCATTAACTGCCAGCAGCTTATTAACACCCTGCAATTAGCCCTTATCCCAATCTCTTCCCTCTCCTGTCCAGACTTGGCTGCCAATCACTACAACCAGACCCTCAAAACCACCCTAGATGAAGTTGCTCCAATATCAATCCGACCCTCCCGACGCAGAACATGGCAACCCTGGCATACATCAGAAACACGTTTTCTCCAGCGCTGCTCCAGATGTGCAGAACGCCTATGGAGAAAATCACAAATATCAGCAGACTTCCTCCATTATAAATTTATGCTCAAAACATACAATTCGGCTCTCAACATTGCAAAACAAAATACTTCACCTCTCTCATCTCCTCACTCTCAAATAACCCAAAACGACTCTTTGACACTTTTCATTCCCTTCTAAGCGCCAAAATTCCAGAACCAGTCACTGACCTCTGCGCTGATGGCATGGCCACCTACTTCAGGCACAAGATTGCCAGCATCCGGCAGGAAATAATCCCCCAGTCCCCAAATCTCAATCCTCCTCCCTCTCATTCCTCCACATGCTCTCTCTCCTCTTTTGACCCTATAACAGAGGAAGAAGTCTCCAGGCTTCTCTCTTCTTCTCGGCCCACGACCTGTAGCAGCGATCCTATTCCATCACACCTCCTCCAGTCCCTCTCCCCGGCTGTTATCACTCACCTAACTACAATTTTTAACCTCTCTCTCTCTTCTGGTATTTTTCCCTCCTCTTTCAAACACTCTGTTATAACCCCACTACTAAAAAAACCATCTCTTGACCCGACCTGTGCTGCTAACTACCGACCGGTTTCTAATCTCCCTTTCATCTCTAAACTCCTTGAACGTCTTGTCTACTCTCGCTTAATAAGCTATCTCTCTGCAAACTCTCTTCTTGACCCCTTACAGTCTGCCTTTCGCCCTCTTCACTCTACAGAAACTGCCCTTACTAAAGTGTCTAATGATGTCCCAACAGCAAAAAGAAATGGGGATTATTCTCTACTGATTCTTCTGGATCTCTCTGCAGCATTTGACACAGTAGACCATAAACTCCTCCTCACCATGCTCCACTCGATTGGCCTTAAAGACACTGCTCTCTCTTGGTTCTCTTCCTATCTCTCAGGCCGCTCCTTTAGTGTATCCTTCGCTGGCTCTTCTTCTTCTCCTCTCCCTCTTGATGTTGGCGTTCCTCAGGGCTCAGTACTAGGTCCTCTACTCTTCTCCCTCTATACAGCCCCCATTGGACAGACTATCAGTAGATTCGGCTTTCAGTACCATCTCTATGCTGATGACACCCAACTATATACTTCATCCCCTGAAATCACCCCTGCTTTACTCCAAAACACCAGTAATTGTCTGGTAGCTGTCTCTAACATCATGTCCTCTCTGTATCTAAAACTAAACCTCTCCAAAACTGAACTTCTTGCCTTTCCCCCATCTTCTAACCCACTTAATCTTGATATTTCAATCTTGGTCTGTGGTACTATCATAACTCCGGTGCAACGTGCCCGCTGTCTCGGGGCCGTATTTGACTCTAATCTTTCCTTTGTTCCCCATATTCAATCACTTACACGCTCTTGTCGTCTGCACCTCAAGAACATTGACAGAATCCGCCCTTTTCTTACAGTGGAAACGGCAAAAACTCTTGTTGTTGCCTTGATTCACTCTCGTCTTGACTACTGCAATGCATTACTAATCGGTCTCCCTCTCTCTAAACTCTCCCCCCTTCAGTCTGTCCTAAATGCTGCTGCCAGGCTCATCTATCTGTCCTCCCGTTACAGTGATGCTACTATTCTATGCCAGTCACTTCACTGGTTGCCCATCCACCACAGAATACAGTTCAAACTTCTCACCCTCACCCACAAAGCTCTCCACAGTGCTGCCCCTCCATACATCTCTTCCCTCATCTCTGTCTACCACCCTACTCGTGCTCTCCGTTCTGTTAGCGACCTAAGATTAACATCCTCCATAATTCGCACCTCTCACTCCCGTCTCCAAGACTTTTCTTGAGCTGCTCCTCCTCTCTGGAATGCTCTGCCCCTGAATATTAGGTCAATGCACAACTTCCCTACCTTCAAACGTGCCCTAAAAACACATCTTTTCAAGCAGGCTTATCAAGCTTCCTAAAATGACCTTTCCCCAACTAAAACGCTCCCCCACCAACTCCTCTGGCCTGAACTCGATCCTCTAATAGTCCCAAATCCAAAGCAGATCGGCCAGCACCACACCTTTCACTACAATTATGGCTCGAATCCTACCTATCACAATCAACCACCTTATGTGTCACCCCCTATTCCTCATAGATTGTAAGCTCTTGCGAGCAGGGCCCTCACTCCTAGTGTTTCAGTTGTATATTAGCTAGTCATGTTTGTATTGTACAAGAACCCGATGACTTTGTAAAGCGCTGCGGAATATGGTGGCGCTATATAAATAAATATTATTATTATGTGAAGGCTAATTTTCTGCATGATGAGGTGATGGTTTGATTGCTTGGCACATACACTTTTTGTGAGGTAAGGTGTCCAAACAAATGGCTGTTTTTGCACTTTTTATGTTGTTCACCTGATGGGGTGGATCATGTGACATTTTTATAGAGCCGTTTCTTTAAGGACACAGTGATACCCTTTGTAAAGGATTTGCATGTCACTTCTATCAGGCATACCTGCATTTACACTTTGAACCACTAGATGGTGCTAACTTACAAAGTAAATACATTGCATCAGTATATTAGGGACTATTTCTGTAATACCTGGCTATTTTTTTAATTATTATAGACTTCAAGAGACTTGAAGTCAAGAGAAAAAATGTCTCAACCCGTAGGTATTAGCAGTGTTCATATGTCTTCTACCACATGACCTGTGTTTGTGAATATGAAACATGCGCCGTGAGGCAGATGAAGTAGCAGCGCTGTGTGTGTAGCTCTCTTCATTCACTTCTATGGGAGTCACAGTACAGTTGAAAACAGGGGGCTGTAACTCCCAGTCATGCACATGAACGGTCACTTCTCCATTCACTCTCCGCCTGCATGAAGAGGCCAGAAGCTGCCTGATCATGTAAGACAAGGGGGTGGAGGAACTCCATTCTGAAGACAATTGAGGGCCCATAACTGTGACCCGCATCTTTAAGGCATATATGGCATATCCTGTGCATATGTCATGAATTTCTAAAATAGAAATTACTCTTTATAAGGGTTCCATGCACATGCATGAAAATAAAAATTACGGATGGATTTTCGTACAGATTTCACACTAAAATCCATGTGTTAGGCTACTTTCACACCAGCAGGGTTCAGCAAAAACGCTTCCGTTACTGATAATACAACCATCTGCATCCGTTATGAATGGATTCGGTTGTATTATCTTTAGCATACCCAAGACGGATCCGTCATTAACTCCACTAAAAGTCAATGAGAGACGGATTTTCTATTGTGTCAGAGAAAACGCATCCATCTTGCTCCGCATCCCAGGACACTGCGGTTTGCTCTCTGGTATGAGAACGGAACGAAATGCCCTTTGGAACTCTTGTCCCAATTGACAATGAATGAGGACAAAACGGAAGTGTTTTTTTTTTCCCAGTATTGAGACCCTATGACGGATCTCAATACCGGAAAATATTAACACTAGTGTGAAAGTAGCCTTACTTGCAGATTTTGATGTGAATCTACAGAAACAATTGACATGCTGCAGATTTGAAATTCTGCATTTCCGCACAGAAGAAAAAAGCAGCGTACATGAGATTTGTCATTCGTTTTGCTGGTACTGTATTATGCCCTGAAAAACCTGTGTAATTCATATTGTGTTCAGGTACCCTAAAGGGGTTGTCAGTAGTGATGAGCGAACATGTTCGACCGAATACACTATTCGGCCGAACATGGCGGTGCTCATGACCACGCGGTCTACCGAACACCGCTTGTGCTCGAGCGCCATACTCGAGTCCCCTCCCCTAATTAGCGTGCGGGAAGGTACTGGCATTCACTGTAATGCCAGTAGCCATGTTAGCTACTGGCATTACAGTGATTGGCTGGCCAGGAACGCGTCATCGGGTCCTATAAAGCACCCGGTTGATATGTGACCGGCACATACCGAGACAGGGAGAGCTGCTGCAAGCAGGGGCAGATAGAGTAGGGACAGAAGAACGCTAGGCAGGGATGGAATTTGCTCAGAAAAGACCCAAAAGCCCTTTTAAGGGCTATTATATCTTGCTGGCAACCATTTTTTTTTTATTTTGGGGGTGTTAAAAATAGCGCTAGGTGGCCTGCCATTAACGCCACCTGTGCAGCTGCTGCATGCTGTATGAAACTCTCTATATACTATATACCTGACATCCTTTGCTATTATTTCTGCTGTTAAGCCCGTAGTACCTCTTTTGCGTCTCGCTGTATAACATTTGCGCAAGGAGGGACTTATAATGTAGGGATAGGATTTGGCTAGGCAGGGCTAGTATTTCTGTTCAAAAGACACAAAAGTCCATTGTTATATCTGGCTGCATTTTTTTTCAAAAAGAACGCAAGTGTGCCTGACACTACCAGCACGTGCACAGCGTGTGTATTAGAACCTTTCAAAAGTCTATATACCTGACATCCATTGCTATTTTTTTACCGTTAATTTAGGCCACAGTTCCTCATTTGCATCTGCAGTTTAACTTGCGCAAGGAGGGGCCTATACTGTAGGGATAGGATTTGGCTTGGCAGGGCTAGTACTTCTGTTCAAAAGACACAAAAGTTCATTGTGATATCTGGCTGCATTTCTTTTTTCTTTTGGGGCAAAAAGAATGCAAGTGTGCCTGACACTACCACTACACGCACAGCGTGTGTATTAGAACCTTTCAAAAGTCTATATACCTGACATCCGTTGGTATTTTTTCTACCGTTAATTTAGGCTGCAGTTCCTCATTCGCGTCTGCTATTTAACATTTGCACAAGGAGGCTATGCAGGGCTAGTTGTTCTGTTAAAAAGACACAAAAGTCCATTGTTATATCTGGCTGCAATATATTATTTTTGTGGTGGGTTAAAAATTGCGCAAGGTTGCCTAACCTTAACACCACCTTTTCAGCGTCTGCTGTCTAACATTTGTGTGTCCCAAATAACAGAAATCCGGTGTATTTTTTTCTGCAGCTATTGAAGGCAATATTACTAAGGTCGCCGTGATTAGCGGCAGAAAGAAACGCAATAAATGTCAGGTACATAGGAGAAACATACATTGTCCTGCACATGTAATGTCACCGTGATTAGCGGGCAGAAAGAAACGCAATAAATGTCAGGTATATAGGAGAAATATACATTGTCCTGCACACGCTGCGAAGCTGGTGTTAAGATTAGGCAAACTTGCGCAAATTTTGGCCATCAAGAATAACAATATTGCAGCAAGATATAACAAAAGTCCTTAAAAGGACTTTGGGGTCTTTTCAACAGAACAACTAGCCCTGCCTAGCCAAATCCTATCCCTACACTATCTGTGCCTGATTGCGCAAACGTTATACATTATATAAATAATGGCAGAAAAAAATACACTGGATGTCAGGTATTTAGGATACAGAAAGGTTATACTGCACATGCAGCACAGAAATGTGACATTACCTGCGCTGCGTCTGTTGCATAACGTTTGCTCATTCGGTGAAATTTTTCTGCTCATACACTAAAAAAAATCTGCGCAACTGTACTTTTGATAAACTTGCATATATACTATTTAGTATGCGCAAGGCAAGCGGTAATGGACAGGGAAGTGGGTGTGCTTCTGATGGTGCACGGTGGGCGCGGTGAAACAGTGTTGCTGGCAGAGCACAAGAAACAAAGTCATCCAAAACTCCTAGCTTCATGTCTCAGTATGGAGGGTGGCGCAAGACAGGTTCTTGTTAAGTCAACATGTCAGGAGGAGGACCAGAGTGAGGTTAATTTTTGAGGTAAAAAAATTAGGGGTGAGGGCCTGCTGGTGAACCTCTTAAATATTTAAAGGTGAGGCAGCCTAATAAGAAGTTTGATATGATGGAGGAAGAGGACAAGAAGAGGAAGGAGTTCATGGAAATACAGTGTATTCAAAACACCTTAAAAGCCACATTTAAAGTTCCTTTATGTTCAGCCGCTTTCCTCTGGTGGGGTAGCAAAGTCAGGGGCAATCCAGGCCTTGTTCATTTTGATTAGCGTCAGCATTTTCAGTTGACAGGCGGATGCGCTTAGCAGTTATTATGCCTCCAGCTGCACTAAATAACCTCTCCGACAAAACGCTGGTGGCAGGTCAGGCCAGCACTTCCAAGGCGTAGAGCTCCAGTTCGTGCCACGTGTCCAGCTTAGACACCCAATAATTATAAGGCACAGAGGGATCGCTGAGGACGTTGACATTGTCAGCTAGGTACTCCTTTACCATTACATTACAAAACTTTTCCCTCCTAGTTGTGACACTAGGCCGCTTATCAGAACCTTTTCCACATGCAGCGCTGTCCGTCTTTATTGTGAGCAGGTAGAGTTCCAGCGCGTGCTCAGGTCACACAGCAGTCAGTGAGCTGGCAAGCGCTGCTGCAGCGTTGCCAGACCGGCGGAAGCTGTAGGTGACTTTCAGAAATGGGCACCTTCACCAGCAGCTCAGGCAAATTGGTGTAGGTTTTGAGAAACCGCTGAACCACTAAGTTGAAGCAGTTGTTTGGCCTGAGGGAGACTTCTGTTCGTCCTTCCTGTTGGAGGAACAGGTAGACTCATTCCTGTCATTAGTTCCAGAGTCCTATAGGGTCAGTTTGGTTTAGGTTCCTGTGTATGAACTCGCCTACCTTTGAGGCCTGTTCATACTGGTAGTCAATCAGGATTAGAGTCATGGTTTCCTGTCCATCTACCTTCCTTAGTTTCCATGCCTAATCTTCTTTCCCTCCTACGCTCTGTGTGGTTTTCCCCCCACACCTGAGCGTGACAGTATGTGTGTGAGCTTGCCGAGCTCCAAAGCCAAGTTGCGGCCGTTATCAGACACAACCACGCCTGGTTGTAGGTTGAGTGGCAAAAGCCACAGCTCAGCCCTGTCCCTTATACCCTGCCACAGCACTGTGGCGGTGTGTTGTTTGTCACCTAAGCAAATAAGTTTCAGCACAGCCTGTTGCCGCTTCCCCACCGCTGTGCTAAACTGCTTCCAGCTACTGACTGAAGTCTGACTGGTGCTGCAAGATGAGAATTCCTAGATGGAAGTGGTGGAGGAGAAGGAGGGGTTGCAGCCGCTAATGTAGGTGGTGGCGGAAATCCTGATGGAAGTAGGGCCCGCAATCCTTTGTGTCGGTAGCACCTGTGCCATCCCAGGGTATGACTCGCTCCCAGCCTCCACAACGTTCATCCAGTGTGCCGTCAGGGAAATGTAGCGTCCCTGGACAGAAGCACTTGTCCATGTGTCAGTCATTAAGTGGACCTTCCCAGTAACTGCATTGGTCAGGGCACGGGTTATGTTATGGGACACATGCTGGTGTAAGGCGGTGAGGGCACAGGTACTGAGTAACGAGGGACAGCCGCCGCCATCAGACTGCGAAAAGCCTCAGTGTCCACAAGCCTAAACAGCAACATTTCCAGCGCCATTAATTTGCAAAGGTGTGCATTTAGTGCTATGGCCTGTGGGTGGGTGGCTGGGTACAGTATTTGCGCTTTCGTTCAAAGGCCTGGGGTATGGACATCTGTACGCTGTTCTGGGACACAGAAGTGGATGTGCTCGCTGATGGTGCTTGCAAGGGTCCAGGTGCAGGGCGGGAGGCATCTGGGCCTGCGTCTTGGCTAGCACGTAACACAGGGAAAAGGAGGCAGTGGTGTGACCCGCAGACAGCGATTGTGGATTCAGGCGTTTGGCCCACCTATTAGGGTGCTTTGCTGCTATGAAGATCATGGTGGTGGTGGTCAGGTTGATTCTATTCATGCCCCTGCTCGATTTGGTACGGCACAGGTTGCAAATGACAATTCTTTTATCATCCACACTTGTTGGTGTAGCCTGCCTTCTCCCTTTTGCCGCCCCACCGCCTCTTGCAGCCTGTTGCGGTGATGCGCATCCCTCCTCTGTACTGCTGTCCTCGCTCAGCTTGCCTCCTTCCCATGTTGGGCCAGTGATTTCATCGTCAACTACTTCCTCTTCCTCTTCAAGAAGGATTTTTTCCCTTAAAGTGAGGAATATTGGTTTCTACCTTACAGGGGTTTTTTGCCTTCCTCTGGATCAACTTGCAGGATAACAGGCCGAACTGGATGGATTTTTTGGCCTTATAAACTATGTTACTATGTTACTATGTTACTTCTTCACTCTGGTCCTCATCCTGACAAGCTGACGTTCAGTGCTGCTGACACTCAAAAACATTTGGGGTGAGGGTCTGCTGCTGATCTGACCGTGTAAAACATTAGGGGCGAGTGCCTGCTGCTGATCTGACAGTGTAAAACATTAGGGGTGAGGGCGTGCTGCTACTTGCGCTTTACGTACAAGTAAATATATGTTTCCTAACAATATTTCCTCAAAAATCTTGGGGTTTGGGGGGGTATTTTTGTCATTCTATAAAAGTGGCGTAATACTCGGACATCATCGTTAACAGCAGCGACTTCGGTGTCCAAGATGCATCCAGACATCCTCCCCATGCTGTTCCCTAACCATTTCAGTGGTGTTTCCACTATTTTCTCATGTTTCCCTATCAACCAGACACCCTCCCCTCTGCACAGCAGGGGGTGCCTGGTCTTCTCCCATAGACTTCCATTATACTCGGGTGCTCGGCCGAGCACTCGAGCACCACCTAGTGTTCGTCCAGAGCACCCGAGTATCGGGGTGCTCGATCATCACTAGTTGTCAGAGCTCAAACAAAATTTTCTAAATGGCAGGGTATGGGTTAAAATAATAAAACAAGTTAGACTTCTTTCACATGTCAGTGAATCACGGTCATGTGCTCTTCATATTCTCCACGAACAGCACATGTACCCATTGATTTTAATGTGTTTATTTACACATCAGTGATTTTCCACTGACTGTGCGGAAAAACCACAGACACATGCACTACTTTGGTCCATGTTGCAGACCATACACACTCATTGAACTGTATGAGTATGTGAAAACCGCTGACCCATAACAGATGGCATCCATGTTCTGTCAGTGATTTTCAAGGACCATTAACAGAAGATGCACTGGAAACTAGCATTATATGTGAAATATGGATGATACATTCAGGACAGACAAAACATGGATCCTTCATGGCTGTGTTCAAGAATGAACCATTCAGCATCTTGTCTTGGATGTCATTGTGGATATGGACGTGTGAATGAGGCCTTATACTGACCAGTTAAAACCTCCTGTGCTCCAGCCTGTACGGGTTTGGTAACATTACATCTCATATACCAAATGTGACCGCTGCAGCCAATTACTGGCCTCAGTAGTCTCATGCACGGGCATGTCATAGCTGTAGCCAAGAAGACGACTGCCATTGCCGCAGCAACAGGCAGGATGGAAGCAGCAGTGCTAGAGCTAGAGGGGGTTGAAAAGGTAAGTATAACTTATTTTTATTATTTGAACCCCTTCCCTGCCATTTAGCAATTTTTCATTCTAAATACAGCATATTGAAGCTTTTGGCAATTTTGTCTGACATTTTCAAACCTCCTTCTCTATAGAATCTGGAAAAAAAAAGTTTCACATAGAGATGAGTAAATCTGGTTTGTCCTGCTTTGGACAAACCTGATCCATTCAGCTCAAAAACGGAATTTTATTAAAATCCCCATCTCTGTGCATGTAGTAAAATGTATTGGCTCTGATGGAGCTTTTTTAAAGATGGCTGCTGTTATCACAAGACTATCTTAGTCTCAAACATACACTGTTACTGTGAGTACTGGTATATGCATAAATGTATTTCATAACGAATCCAAACCATAATGAATTCGGGTTTCATATGTGTACAGATTCTCACCCAACACATGATTTACAGTCCTTAAACGTATGTGTTTTTGTGGCATTTTTCTGGTATTTTCTTTTTTTTTGCATTTAATGAGGTTCATATATCAAGACTATAATATATATATATATATATATATATATATATATATATATATATATCTATATATATATATATATCATATTTTCTATGCTGGTCTTGCTATCCCCGTGTCTCATCATAAATTAAGCGCATCTTCCTTCAGTCTGTGCGCCTGTAATGAAAACTGGTGTAAATGATGATAAATCTGTGTGGGCCAATGGCCCAGCTCTTGCAATGCCCCTTTTCATAATCACAGGAATAATCCTACTCATATATGTATGTACAATATAAGATATAACTTTTATTGCTATATATTAAAATCAATCAAAAAGGAAGGCATCAGCCCAAACAAACAAAATACAAAAAAACACACACCCCTAACTTTTCTGAGGGTAATCTCCAATCCGTAGTGGGCGGGATCTTGGATCGGGTCGGATATATTTGTGGGATGAATCAGAAAGATCACCCTAACATTAGCCCTTATCTAAAGAAGCCCTACCTACAAACGGAATAGCCGCCCCGATAGGGGCGATCCCGTATCTCGTACCTCCTGATGTCCCTGTGAAGGCCCTGAGATAGTAAAGACCATCACCAACCTGTTACTGTGTATACCACACCACTCTCACACAAGAAAGAGCTGAACTGAAAATTATATACAAATATGTGCAAATATGAACATATCACGATGGTCAGTAAATAATGAAGGTTATAAAAGGTTAATATTGCAGCAAATGATCGCAATGCTCCATTTAATGACCGTTAGTGTGATATGTGTATTTGCTCCAAAAATATCTTGTCCACTAGATTACTATTAATAGAAACTAGCGGCAATATATACAGGATGACTCAATATGACATCCAGTAACTAAGATTATAATGATTGAGCTATTAAACCGGTCCCAACGCGTTTCGCCGTTATTTTTAGGCTCCTCACGGGACTTACACAAACCGCACAGGATAAACTCTACCATATTATTAGCTCTAAATATCATGAATCATGTAATTATGATCAAATCTTACCTCCTTCTATATCTAGTGTCGGTGTATTAATAATATATATAAATCAGATACTCCATTGTTAACACATCCATCATAAATACTGCATAATCACCACGGAGGAATCGTAGCAACCACACAGTCCATCATTACAAGTATAGGCCAGATCCTACTCAGTATATTATAGGTTATGGCTGTAGAAACTGTCCATACATAATCCATGCACAGTGGTGGTTGAGCAACAATAGCTCTAACAATCTCAATAGTTTGACCCTCCGGTATAAGAGCCTTATACTTGCGTGCCCGGGTGATGTGGGATGCTGGTTCTAACTTCCCACTAGTATACTAACGCCGCAGCGCTGCTTCAATCCCCTATAATAAAGGGAGAAGCGTGGGCATTGCAGGCGCTGCCAACTCAATTTCCTCGGCGTCCCACGTGGTGGTTAGGGGAAAGGAGCGCTCACGATGTGAGTGCTTCCGGTCAGATATCCCCTGCTGCACACGTGATGGCAGTGGGAGTGGCTTTAGAGGTCACATGATTGGACCGGCCGGAGGTAATTTTATAATTAAAACCTGCCTTCTCCTTACAATATATAATCCTGAAATAAGTGCAAGTCGGATCACCAACAGAAATAATTGATTCTGGTGTATAAAAACTTACTTTACTCAAATGTACAGGCTAGAGTGCCTCAATGTACTCCATGTTCTGATTTTTTCCTTTTATCATTGTATATGTGTATGTCACCATACACATTTGACCATCATGTAAGTCCTGATATCGGATAGGTCAATAATTACAATTAGCAACATTTACTGTCAAGGCTAGTTCATATAAAGATAAAAATAAATTTTATTAGATAAAACATGTAAATTCACAGGCCTCATTCAGACCCCTAGGTGTATGAGTGTTCAAAAGATAAATCCATCTACATTCTTTTTGTTTAAGAATCCTGTCTATATCTCCCCCCCTTATGGAGGGTACAATTGTCTCAATCATATTGAACTTGACGGGATCACTACACTTTGCGTGATGGTTTCTGACATGTCTGGCTATTGGTTTGTCTCGTGCATTTCTTATATCACCTATATGTTCAAGAATACGTTTTTTGAAACTCCTACACGTCTTCCCCACATATTTCATACCGCAGATGCACTGGGCAAGATATACCACGCCCAGTGGCGTAGCTACCGGGGGGGCAGGGGGGGCGACGGCTCCGGGCCCAGTGACTCAGGGGGGGCCCCAGCAAGGATGACCTTGCCTTCTATCAGGCGAATACAAGTGAGCGCTTCCATTATGGAAGCGCTCACTTGTATTTAGGGACCCCCATCAGACCTCAGATCAGCCCACCCAGCCACATAGGATTAAAATAAAAAACTTTACTTACCTGTTCTGCGCTGCGGCTGCCCTCCGGTCCGCGCTCTGCTCTCTTCCCTGGCGGCGCGCACTATGACCTGACGCTGCACGCAGCGTCAGGTCATAGTGTGCGCGGGCCAGGGAAGAGAGCGGAGCGCGGACCGGAGGGCAGCCGCAGCGCAGAACAGGTAAGTAAAGTTTTTTATTTTAATCCTATGTGGCTGGGTGGGCTGATCTGAGGTCTGATAGGGGCACAGTAGGCTGATATGAGGTCTGATGGGGGCACAGTCTGCTGATATGAGGTCTGATGGGGGCACAGTCTGCTGATATGAGGTCTGATGGGGCACAGTCTGCTGATCTGAGGTCTGATAGGGGCACAATACGCTGATCTGAGGTCTGATAGGGGCACAGTAGGCTGATATGAGGTCTGATGGGGGCACAGTCTGCTGATATGAGGTCTGATGGGGGCACAATACGCTGATCTGAGGTCTGATGGGGGCACAATACGCTGATCTGAGGTCTGATAGGGGCACAGTAGGCTGATATGAGGTCTGATGGGGGCACAGTCTGCTGATATGAGGTCTGATGGGGGCACAATATGCTGATCTGAGGTCTGATGGGGGCACAATATGCTGATCTGAGGTCTGATAGGGGCACAGTAGGCTGATATGAGGTCTGATGGGGGCACAGTCTGCTGATATGAGGTCTGATGGGGGCACAATACGCTGATCTGAGGTCTGATGGGAGCACATTAAGCTGATCTGAGGTCTGATAGGGGCACAGTAGGCTGATATGAGGTCTGATGGGGGCACAGTCTGCTGATATGAGGTCTGATGGGGGCACAATATGCTGATCTGAGGTCTGATAGAGGCACAGTAGGCTGATATGAGGTCTGATGGGGGCACAGTCTGCTGATATGAGGTCTGATGGGGGCACAGTCTGCTGATATGAGGTCTGATGGGGGCACAGTCTGCTGATCTGAGGTCTGATGGGGGCACAATACGCTGATCTGAGGTCTGATAGGGGCACAGTAGGCTGATATGAGGTCTGATGGGGGCACAGTCTGCTGATATGAGGTCTGATGGGGGCACAATACGCTGATCTGAGGTCTGATGGGAGCACATTAAGCTGATCTGAGGTCTGATGGGGGCACAATACGCTGATCTGAGGTCTGATGGGAGCACATTAAGCTGATCTGAGGTCTGATGGGGGCACAATACGCTGATGTGAGGTCTGATGGGGGGCACAATACGCTGATCTGAGGTCTGATGGGGGCACAATACGCTGATCTGAGGTCTGGTGGGGGGCACAATACGCTGATCTGAGGTCTGATGGGGGCACAGTAGGCTGATGTGAGGTCTGATGGGGGCACATTCTGCTGATCTGAGGTCTGATGGGGCACAGTACGCTGATCTGAGGTCTGATTGGGCACAATACGCTGATCTGAGGTCTGATGGGGCACAATACGCTGATCTGAGGTCTGATGGGGGCACAGTACGCTGATCTGAGGTCTGATGGGGGCACAGTACGCTGATCTGAGGTCTGATGGGGGCACAGTACGCTGATCTGAGGTCTGATGGGGCACAATACGCTGATCTGAGGTCTGATGGGGGCACATTCTGCTGATCTGAGGTCTGATGGGGGCACAATATGCTGATCTGAGGTCTGATGTGGCACAATACGCTGATCTGAGGTCTGATGGGGGCACATTCTGTTGATCGGAGGTCTGATGGGGGCACAATACGCTGATCTGAGGTCTGATGGGGGCACAGTAGGCTGATGTGAGGACTAATGGGGGCACATTCTGCTGATCTGAGGTCTGATGGGGTACAATACGCTGATCTGAGGTCTGATGGGGCACAATACGCTGATGTGAGGTCTGATGGGGGCACAGTAGGCTGATGTGAGGTCTGATGGGGCACAATACGCTGATCTGAGGTCTGATGGGGGCACAGTAGGCTGATGTGAGGTCTGATGGGGGCATATTCTGCTGATCTGAGGTCTGATGGGGCACAATACGCTGATCTGAGGTCTGGTGGGGCACAATACACTGATCTGAGGTCTGATGGGGGGCACATTCTGATGATCTGAGGTCTGATGGGGGCAGGGGACTGTTAGTTTAGTGATGTAAAAACTGTGGACAGGTTTCCTTTAACATAGGAGTCCTCTTGTTTTTTACTCCTATTACTCCTATATTTTACTGCATTATGTGGTAGAGTATTTAGAGTAGGGTATGTAGAAAGTCTATTGTACTGTACTTAGCAGCATAGATGATCTAGCAGTTTATATAGTAATCTTTCTAATACAATATTATAACCACAACTAGTAGTATGTGCCTGTGAAGTTGGAAACGTGCGTTTGGGAAGCCAAGTGGGGGGCCCACTCAAGTATGTTTCGCCCCCCCTGTGCTGAACCTCTAGCTACGCCTCTGACCACGCCCTTTGTATCACAATTGGCAAAATTTCTGCAAGTAAAGATTTTAGTTCCAGTGCTGTCCATAAATGTTTTTCCTGTCCTAATATATTTACATGCCTTGCAATGGCCGCATCTGAAGGTACCAACACTTCTACTCTGGAGCCAGGTGTTTTTCTCTACAGTTTCAAAGTGACTGTGTACTAAAGTGTCTCGTAGACTGCATCCTTTTCTAAAAGTGACAGAAGGATAATCTGATATGGCTCCACTGATATCCGGATCAGATTTCAGTAGTGGCCAGTATCGTTCCAAAATATTTCTCACCGCTTTCGCCCCTGAGTCATAAGTGCCAATAAGTCTGAGCATATTTTGTGGAGGTTTTTGATTTGACTGCAAAAGGGAGGGGCGTTCCCTAGTTCTGGCAAATTGCCAGGCTTCATGAAGAGGTTGTATAGGGTAACCCCTCTATTTAAACCTTTCAAACAGTTTGTTCGCCTCCTCATCAAAAACCTCCAGATTTGAACAATTACGTCGTACTCTGAGAAATTGCCCCTTGGGTATTCCTCTTTTTAGGGGGAGAGGGTGATGGCTATCCCATCGTAAGAGACTATTAGTTGAAGTCTCTTTTCGATGTAGTGTGGTTTCAATTTGGCCCTCTTTCCCCCGCTTTATTAGAATGTCCAAGAAGGCAATAGAGTCCCTGTTGAATTCAGAAGTGAATCGGAGACCAATATGATTCTCATTGAGTATCCTCATGAATTCCATAAATTTGGATTCTGTCCCTGTCCATAATATAAAGATGTCGTCGATGAATCTGGCCCATAATAAAATGGAGTCAGTCCATCCAGTTAGTGACTCCGAAAAGACAATGGTATCCTCCCACCAGCCCAGAGACAGAGACATCAGAGTCTTTACTCCCTCCAAGTCTCCCATGTCCAGTCCCATTTCCGTACACTTTTTTTCATCCACCTGTGTCATCACTTTATGCCATCTTATCTTACGAACAAACAAATTTACATCCTTAATCCAGTTAAAGCGATTTTTTGGTACGAAGGAGAGTCCCTTCTGAAGGATGGAGATCTCTGAGTCAGTGAGGGTAAATCCTGATAAATTCAGGATTTGTGAATTATCCTCATCTCTCCCCCTTATTTTTTCTGTACCTGAGAATTCTGAGTCAATGGTCGATCTCTCAAAGAGTACGTCATTTGTGGAGTGGGGGTCCCTAAAAAAAGTTGATTATTTGTCAAGGTGTTGTTCAATGTTTCTAAATTCTGTGCAACTGTAGAGGAGGACCCCGAAGAACCAGTATACGACTGGTCGAATTTTTTGTCCGGTCTGGGTTGTACCATTTGTGGATTCCATTGTTGGGGGGGGGGCAGGTGTGATCTGCTGCTATCTCTTTGTTGTGAGAAAGAGTTCGGGTAGCCCGATCGACCTCTGCCTCTTCCCCTAGCTCTGGTTCTTCCACGTCCTCTCCCTCTAAAGGGCCTGTATCTCTGCTCCTGATCAGAACCTTCCGTTTCTGATAATGAGCTTTCCGTTATAGAGTCACTCTGTCCTACATATAATGAACTATATGCTGTCTTGTTGCGGAATTCAGATAAGTCTTTAACAAACTGGCGATGTTTACGTTCAATGAGAAGGGCTTTGAAGCTTTCAATATTAGTCTGAAGTTCTTCCTCCCTCTTACCAAAGTTTGTATGGTCTTTAAACTTTAGTGCTGTTTGAATTAGCTCCTCTAATTCCTTCTCAATTCTACTAAAGCTCACTGTCTCTTGTTCTATTAGTAGATTCATTAAACGAATGCAACTATCTGTCAACTCATCGTCCCATTTTTCAATGAACTCAGATGAACAGGCTCTTCTTGCAGGACGTACTGATATTCTAAGCCCCTTCGGTACAATTTTATGTTTTATATAATTATTTAGGGACTGAATCTCCCACCACGATTTTAAATGTTCTTTCTGTAAATTGTATAATTCTTTGAACACTGTTTTAATAGACAACACCTTTGCACTTAATAATGTGATTTCTTTATCAGAAAAAACCTCACTTGCTTCTGATAGTCACTTGTCCTTTGTACAATATGAATTTAAAAAACTAGCCATACTAAATATTAATTCTCGAAGTAGAAAATCAAACAAATCACAGAGACTGGTCCGTGGGACACCAGCAAGTCCGATACTCGATGAGACGGATATAAACTAAGAATAATCACAGGAATAATCCTACTCATATATGTATGTACAATATAAGATATAACTTTTATTGCTATATATTAAAATCAATCAAAAAGGAAGGCATCGGCCCAAACAAACAAAATACAAAAAAACACACACCCCTAACTTTTCTGAGGGTAATCTCCAATCCGTAGTGGGCGGGATCTTGGATCGGGTCGGATATATTTGTGGGATGAATCAGAAAGATCACCCTAACATTAGCCCTTATCTAAAGAAGCCCTACCTACAAACGGAATAGCCGCCCCGATAGGGGCGATCCCGTATCTCGTACCTCCTGATGTCCCTGTGAAGGCCCTGAGATAGTAAAGACCATCACCAACCTGTTACTGTGTATACCACACCACTCTCACACAAGAAAGAGCTGAACTGAAAATTATATACAAATATGTGCAAATATGAACATATCACAATGGTCAGTAAATAATGAAGGTTATAAAAGGTTAATATTGCAGCAAATGATCGCAATGCTCCATTTAATGACCATTAGTGTGATATGTGTATTTGCTCCAAAAATATCTTGTCCACTGGTGGGAGGACACTATTGTCTTTTCGGAGTCACTAACTGGATGGACTGACTCCATTTTATTATGGGCCAGATTCATCGACGACATCCAAATTTATGGAATTCATGAGGGTACTCAATGAGAATCATATTGGTCTCCGATTCACTTCTGAATTCAACAGGGACTCTATTGCCTTCTTGGACATTCTAATAAAGCGGGGGAAAGAGGGCCAAATTGAAACCACACTACATCGAAAAGAGACTTCAACTAATAGTCTCTTACGATGGGATAGCCATCACCCTCTCCCCCTAAAAAGAGGAATACCCAAGGGGCAATTTCTCAGAGTACGACGTAATTGTTCAAATCTGGAGGTTTTTGATGAGGAGGCGAACAAACTGTTTGAAAGGTTTAAACAGAGGGGTTACCCTATACAACCTCTTCATGAAGCCTGGCAATTTGCCAGAACTAGGGAACGCCCCTCCCTTTTGCAGTCAAATCAAAAACCTCCGCAAAATATGCTCAGACTTATTGGCACTTATGACTCAGGGGCGAAAGCGGTGAGAAATATTTTGGAACTCTACTTGACCACTACTGAAATCTTATCCGGATATCAGTGGAGCCATATCAGATTATCCTTCTGTCACTTTTAGAAAAGGACGCAGTCTACGAGACACTTTAGTACACAGTCACTTTGAAACTGTAGAGAAAAACACCTGGCTCCAGAGTAGAAGTGTTGGTACCTTCAGATGCGGCCATTGCAAGGCATGTAAATATATTAGGACAGGAAAAACATTTATGGACAGCACTGGAACTAAAATCTTTACTTGCAGAAATTTTGCCAATTGTGATACAAAGGGCGTGGTATATCTTGCCCAGTGCATCTGCGGTATGAAATATGTGGGGAAGACGTGTAGGAGTTTCAAAAAACGTATTCTTGAACATATAGGTGATATAAGAAATGCACGAGACAAACCAATAGCCAGACATGTCAGAAACCATCACGCAAAGTGTAGTGATCCCGTCAAGTTCAATATGATTGAGACAATTGTACCCTCCATAAGGGGGGGAGATATAGACAGGATTCTTAAACAAAAAGAATGTAGATGGATTTATCTTTTGAACACTCATACACCTAGGGGTCTGAATGAGGCCTGTGAATTTACATGTTTTATCTAATAAAATTTATTTTTATCTTTATATGAACTAGCCTTGACAGTAAATGTTGCTAATTGTAATTATTGACCTATCCGATATCAGGACTTACATGATGGTCAAATGTGTATGGTGACATACACATATACAATGATAAAAGGAAAAAATCAGAACATGGAGTACATTGAGGCACTCTAGCCTGTACATTTGAGTAAAGTAAGTTTTTATACACCAGAATCAATTATTTCTGTTGGTGATCCGACTTGCACTTATTTCAGGATTATATATTGTAAGGAGAAGGCAGGTTTTAATTATAAAATTACCTCCGGCCGGTCCGATCATGTGACCTCTAAAGCCACTCCCACTGCCATCACGTGTGCAGCAGGGGATATCTGACCGGAAGCACTCACATCGTAAGCGCCCCTTTCCCCTAACCACCACGTGGGACGCCGAGGAAATTGAGTCGGGAGCGCCTGCAATGCCCACGCTTCTCCCTTTATTATAGGGGATTGAAGCAGCGCTGCGGCGTTAGTATACTAGGAGGAAGTTAGAACCAGCATCCCACATCACCCGGGCACGCAAGTATAAGGCTCTTATACGGGAGGGTCAAACTATTGAGATTGTTAGAGCTATTGTTGCTCAACCACCACTGTGCATGGATTATGTATGGACAGTTTCTACAGCCATAACCTATAATATACTGAGTAGGATCTGGCCTATACTTGTAATGATGGACTGTGTGGTTGCTACGATTCCTCCGTGGTGATTATGCAGTATTTATGATGGATGTGTTAACAATGGAGTATCTGATTTATATATATTATTAATACACCGACACTAGATATAGAAGGAGGTAAGATTTGATCATAATTACATGATTCATGATATTTAGAGCTAATAATATGGGAGAGTTTATCCTGTGCGGTTTGTGTAAGTCCCCTGAGGAGCCTAAAAATAACGGCGAAACGCGTTGGGACCGGTTTAATAGCTCAATCATTATAATCTTAGTTACTGGATGTCATATTGAGTCATCCTGTATATATTGCCGCTAGTTTCTATTAATAGTAATTTAGTGGACAAGATATTTTTGGAGCAAATACACATATCACACTAATGGTCATTAAATGGAGCATTGCGATCATTTGCTGCAATATTAACCTTTTATAACCTTCATTATTTACTGACCATCGTGATATGTTCATATTTGCACATATTTGTATATAATTTTCAGTTCAGCTCTTTCTTGTGTGAGAGTGGTGTGGTATACACAGTAACAGGTTGGTGATGGTCTTTACTATCTCAGGGCCTTCACAGGGACATCAGGAGGTACGAGATACGGGATCGCCCCTATCGGGGCGGCTATTCCGTTTGTAGGTAGGGCTTCTTTAGATAAGGGCTAATGTTAGGGTGATCTTTCTGATTCATCCCACAAATATATCCGACCCGATCCAAGATCCCGCCCACTACGGATTGGAGATTACCCTCAGAAAAGTTAGGGGTGTGTGTTTTTTTGTATTTTGTTTGTTTGGGCTGATGCCTTCCTTTTTGATTGATTTTAATATATAGCAATAAAAGTTATATCTTATATTGTACATACATATATGAGTAGGATTATTCCTGTGATTATTCTTACTTTATATCCGTCTCATCGAGTATCGGACTTGCTGGTGTCCCACGGACCAGTCTCTGTGATTTGTTTGAATGCCCCTTTTCAGAAAGTTAATTAAAAGTAAATTTAGTTGCGATGGCATTTAAAAAGTCGTAAGGTAGTAGGTTGCAACTTTTTACACCAGTTTCTGGTATAAGGGGGCATAGTAAATGACCCCTAGTATGTCTTACCACTAGCATTTTATTCAAGTTATTGTACCGCTTGAAAAACGTTGAGCACTCCAGCAATTTGGCTATGTGCTTTTTAAAAGAAGCAAGAAAGATAAATTTCCACCTAATTAACAAAAGTATCAATAGTCAAAAAACATTCTTGTGTGTCCTGCAGCTGGAGCTGGTGTTTTGAAAGGAAAAAAAAACACCAAAAAATGCCACACAAAAAAAAAAAAAACACACTATGTGTGAATGCACCCTCACTGTATTCAGACATGGCATTTGAGTGGTGGTTAAAACCAAATCAAACCAACATCGGAAAAAACTACAAGAGGTTTGGCTGAGGTTAGAGATGAGCGAATCATCCAAAATTCGCTTCGGCGAAGGTTCGACGAATTTATGACAAGATTCGTTCTTAATACCAATTTATTCGGTCGAATTTTCATTAAAAAATAATCGTTGTCTTGCGAACATTCCTACACAAATTACGAACATACAGTCGGCGTTGTTAAAAGTACGCAATACGTAAGCATTAGCATTAGTACAAAGTGTGTACGAATCCCTAGCGTACTATTGACTCGCGATTGCGTCATACGCACGAGGCTAGGCCATAGCGTACAGTCTTTAGAGGTAGTCCATATGAGCTAGAAAAGTAAGGTGCTAGCTATCTGGCTAAGTGCATAATTCACTAAAAAACACCGTACAATAAGTGCATTAATATAGGACAAATTGCAGTACCTGAAAAAGAATACACACAATGGTCTAAAGTGCTTGAACGTTGCTAAACCTGTAAAAACATTATTGCTAAAATACAGCAAAGACAATTATGCAAACATTTTAGTGCAATTTCACATTTGCAAGCATAAAAGGCTCAGATATACTTCTGAGTCTCTCCTCATGGCTGCTTGGCATGATAAAACACTGGAACACAGTCCAAAATGCAATTGTAATCCACGTGAGGTAATTTTGTAATCCAAACAGGTAACGTGTAATCCACATGGATAATATAAAATAGCAGCAAATAGAGAACCCTTTTTGCAAAGCGGGCTCCCAAATAACCTGAGAAGGGGGGAAAAAGGAAAATAGGCGCGCTTAAGCACAACTGGGAATTTTCTGCAGAATGGGGGGAGTCCTGACAAGCCATGACCATCTGGGTGAGAGTCAAACAGGGGCAATACAAACTAAACAAAAAAGGTGCCAACTAGCTCTCACCCGTCAGGTGCAGTCCATGGTGTGGCTCCCATAGGTCCTCTTGAAGTGTCCTTTAAACCAGCCAGTAGTTGGGTTCCTCAGATGAGGGACCTGAAGTCCTCCTCGCTTGAGCTGCTACTGAACGACATCAGAGGACGCTACTGTAGGCCAAGCTCGCTGCTGTGGTGGAACTCCACTGTCCTCTTCTTCCGGAAGTCGGACTTGACCGGGTCCGTGTGGTGGTCACTCTGGCGAGTGCTGCAGCCACTTGCGCTTTTCCGGATCCTCCTGCCATGACAGCAGGGGTAAGGACTTCTGGTTGCAGCGGTGGAGGCTAGGTTGCACCCAGGGAAGAAGCCCCAGCTCCCCTGGCTGCTGCTGGCTTCATCTTCCACAGTAGTTGGTACTAGTGGATCACCGTGGATTGGAATGTAAATGATGACGTTGTCAGTTGACCCAGCTCAAAGAACTGTGATGATGGTGCTGGTGGCAGTCCAGGTATCAGAGGCTCCGGCTGTGGCTGTGACTTATCCCTGAAGCGGAGGGTGCCATCTGGTGACTCTTTAAGGCAGCGCACCGGTACTTCGCCTGGTGGTTCCTCTGGCCAAAGTTAAGGTGGTGATGCTGGGACCAGGGTCTTAGATATTAGGGTAACGCCGGTAGCAAAGGGGCCTTTCAGGGATGCCATGGGGTTGTACTCCACCTGATCCCCCACGCACAGGCTGTGACAGGGTTGGGGCAGGTACGGCCGTTTAACTGACCTGGGCCCACGAAGTGCTCCTTGCCGTCCTCGTCATCCGCCAGGAAGCCAGAGCCTCGCTCCACCGAAAACCACAGGACAGTTCCCTTTCAGGGCGCTCCAATGTAGGATCTCCCGGCCTAGGATGGTCCAGTACCTGGATGACCCAGCCCTCCACCGCATTCTTGTAGTCCCAGAGGGTCTGCGTGTGGGCCATCACCGATGACCGATGCTGGCACAATCGGGTTGTGCCATATGGAAGGTGTTGTTGATCTCCTCCTGGGCGGCGAAGTGGACGCTCCAGCCACCTCAGCCGCACCAGCCGGCAAGGCGAATATGGACACTGAAGCCGGTGAGTCTCTCTTGCACAGTTGTGACAACCTGATGTCTGGAGCAGGCGGTGGTTCGGGGAATTCATCCCCAAAGACCATTTCACTCCACTTCGAACGCAGTTCTTTAGCCATGCTTTCTGTGTATTGTTCAGTGTTCAGCGCTGGTCTAAACTGGTTCAGAGGAGGGAGGAGTAACGAGGGAGGAGTCTTCACTCCCTATACGTGCCAACAGTTAGTTCCCGGTGGGCTGGGCTGGTTTTTCCCGCTCTTGAGGGGGCGTATCATCATTTTCCCGCTTCACAAAGAATGCATACGTTGCGTACGTATCGTTCAAAATTTTACGAGAATTTCTGAATAATACGAAGCAAATCCGAAAAAATCCGGATTCGCTTCGGAGTAGAAAATTTGTAAGATTCGATACGAATCTACGAAGCGGCGAATAGATTCGCTCATCTCTAGCTGAGGTCTTCAAAGTGGTTGCAGTTTTTAAATGTGAAACTAAAAGTAAAACAGTTATTCCAATGTGGTTTTTAATGTGGTTTCATCAGCGCCTCACCTACAATGTTTACATCCAACCTAAGGTAAATATTCAGGTGCCGCTGTATTTAACCTCTTCCCGACCAGCGCCGTACATGTACGGCGCTGGCCGGGACTTTAAAGATGGCGCCCGACCGCGGCACCCGAAGGCGGCAAACACCGGAAGCGTACGCTTCCGGTATTGCTCCGGCTCCCCCGTGTGGCGATCGGAGGAGCCGGAGCGTGCCTGCAGCAGCCCCTGTCATACTCAATGGCAGGAGGCTGCTGCATAGGCTTTCCTATGGAGCTCTTGCCTGTAATAGGGCTCCATAGGAAAGCACTAAAATCATCATAGACTCCAATGTAAGTGCATTGGAGTCTATGATATAAGCAATCAGATGATTGCTTCTTATAGTTCCCTATGGGAACTATAAAAAAGTGTAAAAAAAAAAAAATAAAGTTTTAAAAAATAAAAAAAACGTAAAAGTTCAAATCACCCCCCTTTCCCGAAAATAAAAATAAAAGTATTAAAAAAATAAAAAAATACACATCATGAGTATCGCCGTGTGCGAAAACGCCCATAATTTAAAAATAAAAAAAAATATTTCCCATACGGAAAAAAGCGAACCGGAAAAAAGCGTCAAAATGGCCGATTCGCCATTTTTTGTCAAATGGCAAATTAAATAAAAAGCGATCAAAAAGTCATACACACCCCAGAATGGTATCAATAAAAAGTTCAGCTCGCCCCGCAAAAAATGAGCTCCCATACAGCTCCATACACAAAAATACCAAAAAGTTATAGGGGTCAAGAACTGGGAAAAAAAAAAAAAGTCCAACTTTATATCACTATCAAAATGCAAGAAAAACCATACATATTAGGTATCGCCGGATTCGTACTGACCTGTAGAATGAGAGTAACTGGTCAGTTTTAATGCACATCGAACGCTGTAAAGAAAAAACCCGTAAAACTGTGGCGGAATTGCATTTTTTTTGCAATTTCACCTGATTTTTTTTTTTCCCGCTTCTCACTACACCATATGCAATATTAAATGGTGGCGTTGGAAAGTACAACTTGTCCCGCAAAAAACAAGCCCTCATACAGCTATGTGAACAGAAAAATAAAAAAGTTATGGCAGTATGAAGGCAGGGAGCGCAAAACAAAAAAGCAAAAACGAAAAAACCTCCGGGGGTGAAAGGGTTAAACCCAAATATCAGACTTCCCTATACCATACTCACCTAGGTCCAGGAAACTGAGATTTTGGGAGTTGATTGATACATAAGCTGAAGTGCTACACTGAAATTGTAGAAAAAAAATACCCGACTAATTAACCATTAATTAGCCAGGGAAAGAAAATCACCTGTCACAACAGTTTTTTCACAGAAATTCAAACCCCCTTCAAAACATAAACTTCCATGTATCTCAGTTTCCTAGACCTGTGTAAGGGCTCATGCACAGGCACCGTCCATGTGGCCTTCAATGACGGATGTCGACCCATTCATCTTGAATGGGTCCACGATCTGTCCACACCTCAAAAAATAGAGCATGTTCTATTTTTTGCGGTGCGGAGGCACAGACCGAAATGCCGCGGAAGCACTCCATGGTGCTTCTGTGGCCTTCCGCTCCGTATGTTCCGGATTGCGCACCAATTCAGTGCTGTTTGTGGGCCACAATATGGGCATGGCCAGCGCTAAGGCTTCATGCACGCGGCTGTGTCCATATGTCAGTCCGCAAACAACAGATCCCAAAAATATGGATATCTTCTGTGTGTATTCTGTATTTTTCTCACTCCCATCAATAGAAACAACTATTCTCATTCACAATACCAGAAGAGGATATGTTCTATAATCTGCAGAGTGGCCACATGCATCTGCGTAAAATATGTATGCGTATAAGCCGCCATAGGAATAAACAGGTCAGTGTGCACAAAAAATGCAGATGGCATACAGATGAATAATACAGACGTGTGTATGAGGCCTTGGCATGGGGGCAAATGGGTCAATAGGGATAAATGCAGACACATGGACATTTTTGAGGTTTTCAGTGAAGTTCAGCTTTCATTCAACATTGATTATTATGAGAACACTGAAAGTAGTAGTAATTGGGGATAATCATTAGGAATGCCCTGTGATGTATTAGCTGAAAGCATGGAAGAAGCTTTAGTGTAACGTTACATATTTGTTCAGCGGGTGTTCCATGATGGATAAGTGTTTTCTCCCATAACTCATGCCCTTCCCCCACTTAAACCCCTTTCTGTTTCAGCCTGAGGCCCCTATTTCATAATGAACAGGTCTGCTGATCTGTCCTCCCAATCCCCAGAGAAAAACTTGTACATCCAGCAGATCCAGAGTTACAGTTTGTACTGCCAAATCTTTAGGTTGAGTGGGGAGTTTAGTGATCTGCCACACTCAGCAACAGATCAAGCCAGGTCACATATGTATCCAAAATCTTCATGACTGATTTAGTGGTAATATATCTTTTTGTTTTTAACATGATAAAACCACATATTTCTGCTATTATACATCTCTGAACACTGATTACAGTATAGTTACAGCATGACAGATGTAAGGCTACATTCACACCGGCATTGTTCTTTCTCTCTCCTAGGAACAGAAAAAATAAAAATACTGGAGCAGATCTGCAGTATCCCAGACCTGGGGGTATCTGCAATTTTTTTAAAATGTATTTTTCGTTGGTTTTGGCAATGGAAATCGTATCTACAAATGGTTGTACCAAGTAACTGGCCTCCATAGCACGCATCCCCCCAAAAAAGATGTCAAGACATGTACTAATATATAGAGTGGGACCTGTCCAATAATATATCAATAAATGACTATTAGCCTATAGTAGATCAATAAATGAATTACCAAGTAGAGGCGGACGTCCGATATATCATAATCCCTGAAAGTAACATAGTAATGAATCCAGACCCTGTATATACATATAATCAAAATATCAATGAAGGTAACACACCCACAGACATGATGATGGATCTCGGAAGACCAGACGCTGTCTTTGGCTGGGTTACTTGCCTTGATATTTTGATTACAGTATATGTATATACAGGGTCTGGATTTATTACTACAGTATGTTACTTTTAGAGGGATTTTTATTTGTATTTAATATGTGCATAACATGTACTTTACACTAAATAATAGTGCTTTCTCTTTTTTTTTGGGGGGGGGGGGTGATTTTTAAAAATATTTTTATTCCTTCATAGGAAATCAGGGCTGACTGTTAATCGCTCCTCAAGTCTCAGGTCTAGTCACTGGTAAACCCGCTGACCCGATAGCAGGGGAGAGTCTCCTTTAATCATGCTGCGGTATGGAAAGAGGCAATCAAAGGGTTAACAGCCAGGACCAGCTCTTCCTCTGACCCCAGTTGTGCAGCAGGAGTCTGAGCCAAGAAGGGAGACTGTCATCCAAGTTTTACCACAGAAGCAGAGTGGGGGCCGATAACCCTTCCTTAACTAGAGAAACACCAAAAGACACAACTGCAGACTGAGGCCTTACACCACCTGCCCGTCAAAAGACAGTGGGCAGTCGTTATGGGGTTAATGTGGCAGCCTGAATCAAGCCTTCCAAGAATTATTGTGTCATTGATCACAATGGTCAGGGAAATAAGTTAAAACAGAAAACAGTAATAAAAAAGTTACTGAAAATCAGCTAATGAAAATCAGACATTGCTTTTAAATTGTGGTTCAACAAAATAATTTTAAAAAACAAACTAATGAAACTGGCCTGGAGAAAAATGATGGTACCTCTAGAAAAGATTGAAAATAATTTGACCGTAGGGACATGTTAAACTAAGGTGGGTCCTTTAATTAGCATCACAGGTGTCTTCAAACTTGTAATCAGTCAGTCTGCCAATGTACAGGGTGAAAAGTAGTCACTGTGCCCCCCATAAACCTTTCCCAGTCCCTCCGGGCCAGAAGTCTTCTGCAAGAAACCGAGACAAATAGGCAACCCCCCAGCCGAAGCCGAGAGTATGCAAAATCTGTGCTCCGGCCTTCACCTAGGCTGCCATCCAGGGTGTTGGCACAAAGCTTTAACTACTAGGGGGGGGGTGTTGAATACCCACACACACAATCCCCCCCAGACCTCTAGGGTAGTACCCAAGAAATCCTTGTGACAAAACAAATGTGGAAAATGAACACACAGTGAACAAAAAAGTTAAATAAATAGTAAATGCGTGCTGAGACTCATCCCAGATATCCGTCTGGAATTATAAAAATTACTTCTCTTTATGCCAGGCCTGACGGCCAGGCAAAGAATAGAGGTGTGTGTGCTCAAAATGTGAGAAAGTGAAGTGCGTGCAAATGTGCCATCACTCAGTGGGCTCCCACCCCCAGTGAGTTCAGGCACCCCAGGGTCACCACCAGGGGCTGGCTGGCAAATTTTGGCCTGGGGGGGAAAGCACACAGCACTAGCCCATGTGTAGCGGCACACCCTTAACCTGTTTAACTCCGCCTACCATAAAGGCGGTATAGGTAAAAGGGCTTTAAATCATTAAAAGGCGGCAGCTGGTTGTGTTTTCATGTTGGATCCCAGATACAGGACATGGCTGAGTCCGTAGCAACAGTTTGATCATTAGAGGGACAAGATTTACCAACTCCTGAGCTGAAGAGACTCCATTGACTACAATGGGGTCTGCTCAGGATGCTGCTCCTTTACCAGACAAAAAGGTCTTGCATGCAGAACTTTTCTGTCTGGTCTTTTTAACAGAATCTGTGACCCAAACGCAAATGTGAATGGATAGTATTAGACGTATAGCATCAGATGTATGTTTAACACACAAATAAAGAGCAAGAACCAAGATCACTACATACACACAGCACCAGAACCAAGTTCACTGCATGATTACAGCACCAGAACCAGGCCCATATGTCAAATACAGCAACAAAATCATCCAGAATTATAGCTCCATAACAAAACCCATAAGTCAAATACAGCACAAGAACCAAGTTCTCTACATAAATACAGCACCAGAACCAAGTTCTCTACATATATACAGCACCAGAACCAAGTTCTCTACATAAATACAGCACCAGAACCAAGTTCACTGCATAAATACAGCACAAGAACAAAGTTCTCTACATAAATACAGCACAAGAATCAAGTATTCTACATATATACATCCCTAGAACCAAGTTCTCTACATAAATACAGCACCAGAACCAAGTTCTCTACATATATACAGCACAAGAACCAAGTTCTCTACATAAATACATCCCTAGAAACAAGTTCTCTACATAAATACAGCACAAGAACCAAGTTCTCTACATAAATACAACACCAGAACCAAGTTCTCTACATAAATACATCACCAGAACCAAGTTCTCTACATAAATACAGCACCAGAACCAAGTTCTCTACATATATACAGCACAAGAACCAAGTTCTCTACGTAAATACAGCACAAGAACCAAGTTCTCTACATAAATACTGCACAAGAACCAAGTTCTCTACATAAATACAGCACCAGAACCAAGTTCTCTACATAAATACAGCACCAGAACTAAGTTCTCTACATAAATACATCACCAGACTTTAAAAGTTTAGTACAGATACCATTTGAGTAGTCAGGTCAGCTCTCGCCATATGACCTTGTACGGTGTGAAACTACAGCTCCCAGTATGGCCTGAACAAGTGTAAAGGGATGCTGGGAGTTGTTGTTGCGCAAAACAGCATGCTACCCCCCATCATCAGCTGTAGATCATCCAGGTGACTACAACACTCATCAGACACAGTCAGTAGCAGAATAATCATTTCCATTTAGTGACTTACAGGTGGTGTCTCCTCCTGAGTTCTTCCCCATCTGGTTCAGGCCACCATGATGACTTCTCCCGTCCACAATTCAGCTCTGCAGATTTTGCCGAGAAGATCTCTTCAGCTTCAAGCTTTACCAACACATTGGCACCCTGTATACTAACACAAACTCATCTTAGTGCCACATGCTGTGCCCTGAATATAACAGCAGCATTAGTGCTACACACAGGGCCCCCAATAGTAGTGCCACATACTCTGTGACCTCTGTATATAGTGCTGCATACTCTGTGACCTCTGTATATAGTGCCACATACTCTGTGCCCTCTGTATATAGTGCCACATACTCTGTGCTCTCTGTATATAGTGCCACATACTCTGAGCCCTATGTTTATAGTGCCACATACAGTACACTGTGCCTTCTGTATACAATGCCATATGCCCTCTGTCTATAGTGCCACATGCTCTGTGGCCTCTGTTTATAGTGCCACACAGAGTGCCCCTAATGCTAGTGCCACATGCTTGGTGCCTCTTATAAAAAGTGCTTCTTATATGTACCCCCTTTATGTATTGTGCCTCTTATATGTGCCCATTTGTGTATAGTGCCCCTTCAGTGTGCCCCCTTTATGTATAGTGCCTCTTCTGAGTGCTCCCTGAATACGGCGTACACATCTAGCTTTTACCGAGTAAAAGCTAGAATACAGTGGGTGAGATGTCACTGGCTACAAGTTGCTGACGTTCACATGACAAGCTAGATGCAGTGGATATATATAGTATATACGGCAGTGTATATACCATATATCTGTACACACTGCATCTATTATACCTCACATATCAGTACACTGCTGTATATACTATATATCTGTACATACTGCATCTATTATACCTGACATATCAGTACACTGCTGTATATACTATATATCTGCACATACTGCATCTATTATACATCGTATCTTACATATCAGTACACTGCTGTGTATACTATATATCTGTGTACATTGCATCTATTATACCTCATACCTCACATATCAGTACACTGCTGTATATACTATATATCTGTACACACTCTCACTCTCCTGCCATCAGTCCCTCCAGCATACAATCCCATGTATAATACATCATTCCCCGGCCTTCAGCCCATCTAACATACAGTCCCATGTAAAATACATCGCTACACCTGCCTTCAACCCCTCCAGTATACAGTCCCATGTAAAATACATCACTCCCGGCCTTCAGTCCCTCCATCATACAGTCCCATGTAAAATACATCACTCCCCTTGCCTTCAGCCCCTCCAACATGCAGTCCCATGTAAAATACATCACTCCTCCTGCCTTCAGCCCCTCCAGCATACAGTCCCATGTAAAATACATGATTCTCCTGCCTTCAGCCCCTCCAGTATACAGTGCCATGTAAAATACATCACTCCCCCTGCCTTTAGCCCCTCCAGCATACAGTCCCATGTAAATAATATCACCCCCCCCCTTTCAGACCCCTCTAACATGCAGTCTCCAGTACAAGGATTATTCCTCCTCCCTTCAGCCCCTGCAAAAAGTAAAAATAACAGCCATTCTTTCCATATACTGACCTGCAGGATCTGCTTGTCTCTCCAGCATCCTGATCTGTAGAACCTGCTGAAAATCTTGAGGCCCCGTCCCCTGGATCATGAGACTCCGCCCCTTGTCCTGACATCATACCTACCAGGAGCAACTCCATTCTATATCTCATATCTCACATATCAGTACACTGCTGTATATACTATATACATTCACCCACTGCATCTATTATACCTAGGGTGGCCACCTGCTTCAGCCCAAAAAGGAGGACATTTAGGCCACACCCCCAACCTGCCAAACCACACCCCCAACCTGCTAAACCACGCCCCTCTCCCAGTAAGTGCCCGGCAAAAGAAAAAAAAAAAAAAAGGGGAAAACCTTAAAGGGGTTGTCAGGGTTCAGAGTTGAACCCAGATGTACCCTTAATTTCACCCAGGCAGCCCGGCAAGGGCAAGGGTTCTTCTGTTCACAATTACACACTGCCCTAATGGGCAGGCTTTACTGCTGCCGTTTTACTGGCCGGCGGGCATTCTGTATCCAGCAGTGCCGGAGTGAGTGAATTCCAGCAGGCTGTTCTCTGCTGGAACAGCCTGCCAGAATCACTAACTCAGATGTGAAAGTAGCCTAATACAGCGCCACATACCTCTTACATTCAGTGACGTCTTCTTTGATGTAGACATTCTGTGTCCTCAATCTTCTCCATTCAGACCAGACCGCCATGATGATTTCTTTCAGCCATCTCTTCTCTCTGTGGAATTTGACAGACAGACATCTTAGTTTCCTACCTTTCCATCATTCTCCCACCTTCTTGAACACCCCATCCTGCCACCCCCAATACTCAGACACTGTGCTCCACAGATAGTACTTCCTCTAGTAATTATTGGCACACAGTGCTCTAAAAACAATAACTTCGCTACTAAAGTGTAACCAAAATGTTCCCCAAAAATAACTGTGCTAAGCTGATAGCGTGACAGGTTGCCCCCCACAATAATAGTGCCCCCCAAAGTCCCAATAGAAATAATTAGTGCCACCAGTAAAGTCAATGTCCCCATAATGCCCTGCCCTCATAATGTGTGCCAATGCCCACTGTGTGCCCAAAAAAAATCTTAGTGCCCCCAGTTGAGCTACATAGTTCTCTATAATTGTGCCAGTATAAAATACTCCTATATAGTGCCCCCATAGTGCTCCTCCCTTGTCCCCATGGTGCCTGACATAAGGTGCCAGTATAAAATGCCCCCATAATGTGTGCAGTATAAAATGCCCCCATCAGACCTCAGATCAGCGTCTTGTGCCCCCATCAGACCTCAGGTCAGCGTCTTGTGCCCCCATCAGACCTCAGATCAACGTCTTTGCTCCCTCAGATCAGGGTCTTGTACCCCCCTCAGACCTCAGATCAGGGTCTTGTGCCCCCCCCTCAGATCAACATCTTGTGCCCCCATCAGACCTCAGATCAGCGTCTTGTGCCCCCCATCAGACCTCAGATCACACAATGTGCCCCCATCAGACCTCAGATCAGCGTCTTGTGCCCCATCAGACCTCAGATACAGCATCACCTCAGCAGCGTCCCCCATTGTGCCCCCATCAGACCTCAGATCAGCGTCTTTTCCCCATCAGACCTCAGATCAACACAATGTGCCCCATCAGAACTCAGATCAGGCGTCTTGTGCCCATCAGACCTCAGATCAACACAATGTGCCCCCATCAGACCTCAGATCAGCGTCTTTTGCCCCATCGACCTCAGATATCAACACAATGTGCCCCCATCAGACCTAGATCAGCGTCTTGTGCCCCATCAGACCTCAGAATCAACATCTTGTGTCCCCCTTCAGACCTTAAATCAGCGTCTTGTGCCCCCATCAGACCTCAGATCAGCGTCTTGTGCCCCATCAGACCTCAGATCAGCGTCTTGTGCCCCCATCAGACCTCAGAATCAGCTCTTGTGCCCCCATCAGACCTCATCACACAATGTGCCCCATCAGACCTCAGATCAGCGTCTTTTGCCCCATCGGACCTCAGATCAACACAATGTGCCCCCATCAGACCTCAGATCAGCGTCTTGTGCCCCATCAGACCTCAGATCAACACCTTGTGTCCCCCTTCAGACCTTAAATCAGCGTCTTGTGCCCCCATCAGACCTCAGATCAGCGTCTTGTCCCCATCAGACCTCAGTCAGCGTTCTTGTGCCCCATCAGACCTCAGAATCAGCGTCTTGTGCCCCCATCAGACCTCAGAATCAACAACAATGTGCCCCATCAGACCTCAGTCAGCGTCTGTGCCCCCATCAGACCTCAGGTCAGCATCTTGTGCCCCCATCAGACCTCAGATCAGCTCTTGTGCCCCATCAGACCTCAAGATCAGCGTCTTGTGCCCCATCAGACCTCAGATCAGCGTCTGTGCCCCTATCAGACCTCAGATCAGATCTTGTCCCATCAGACCTCAGATCAGCGTCTGTGCCCCCATCAGACCTCAGGTCAGCGTCTTGTGCCCCCATCAGACCTCAGGTCACGTCTTGTGCCCCCACAGACCTCAGATCAGCGTCTTGTGCCCCCATCAGACTCAGATCAGCGTCTTGTGCCCCATCAGACCTCAGATCAGCGTCTTCTGCCCATCAGACTCAGATCAGTGCCCCCATCAGACCTCAGATCAGCGTCTTGTGCCCCCATCAGACCTCAGGTCAGCGTCTGTGCTTCAGTGCCCCCGATCAGACCTCAGACCTCAGCGTCTTGTGCCCCCATCAGACCTCAGATCAGCTTGTGCCCCCATCAGACTCTTGTCCCCCCTCAACAGTCTTGTGCCCCCTCAGACCTCAGATCAGGCGTGCCCCACAGACCTCAGATTCTTGTGCCCCCTCAGATCAGGGCCCCCCTCAGACCTCAGATCAGGTGGGCACGTAGAGACAGTTGCCTGTTGCAGGAAGGAGCAGACAGCGAAATCGGCTGTCTGCTTCTTTCATCCTCCCTCCTGTCCCCCTGCAGCTCTTCGTACCTCCCAGGCATGCCTCAGTCTCGCGGAGGGCGGGGCGGCAGCATAGCCCCGCCCATTCAGACATGAAGAAGATCTCCTGCTCTGATGATGCTGGCCTGCTGCTATGAAAAAAGTAAGTTAATTTTTTTTTTTTACTTTCTGTACACTTGTTTATTATCCTTGACTGTGACATCACTGTGTTATTATCCCTGGACTGTGACACCACTGTGTTATATCCTGTACTGTGACATCACTGTGTTGTTATCCTGTACAGTGACATCACTGTGTTTATTATCTCTGTACTGTGACATCACTGTGTTTATTATCTCTGTACTGTACATCACTGTGTTTTATTATCCCTGCAGTGACATCGCTGTGTGTATTATCCCAGTGCAGGAAGAGGTAAGTGGTCTGTGTTTGTGTGTTTGTTTTCTATTTTTCAGGGTCGTGAAAGGACTACATCGGATTCGGTGACTACGTCGACCAGCTTTTTTTTTTTTTTTTATAAAATGGTCAAACAGGGTCTGGGGGAGTGTTTATTTCAATAAAATGTTTTATACTTGTGTGGTGTGTGTATTTTTTTTACAATACTACAGTTTTAGTAATTAGGGCTATCTACAGACGGCCCTGATTACTAATACTGGGCTTAGTGCTTGCCGGATGCAGGCCACACTAACCCCAACATTATTACCTTGGCACCACCGCCACCAGGGTGCCGGAAGAGCCGGTACCCGCAGGACTGGACCTTCTAAATTGAGGGTCTGCTCTGGGGTGGCTACAGGCTGGTACATTAGGCTGGGAAGGGCCAATAACCGTTCCCTTCCCACCCTGGTAGTGCCAGGCTGCCGCTGCTGGTTGTATCTGGCTGGCGAAGGAAAAAAGGGGGGACCCCACGCCATTTTTTTTAAAATTATTTTTGTAAAAAAATGGCGTGGGGTCCCCCCTTTTTTCCTTCGCCAGCCAGATACAACCAGCAGCGGCAGCCTGGCACTACCAGGGTGGGAAGACACGGTTATTGGCCCTTCCCAGCCTAATGGACCAGCCTGCAGCCGCCCCCAGAGCCAGACCCTCAATTTAGAAGGTCCGGCGGTACCGGCTCTTCCCGCACCCCTGGTGGCGGTGGGTGCCGAGGAATAGATGTTGGGGTTAGTGCTGCCTGCCATACTGGCAAGCACTAAGCCCAGTATTAGTAATCAGGGCCGTCTGTAGATAGCCGTAATTACTAAAACTGTAGTATTGTAAAAAAAAAAAATACACACACACACAAGTATAAAACATTTATTGAAATAAACACTCCCCCAGACCCCTGTTTGACCATTTTATTAAAAAAAAAAAAAAGCTGGTCCGACGTAGTCCACCGATCCGACGTGTCCTCTGCATTCACGACCTGAAAAATAGAAAAAAAACACAGACCATTACCTCTTCCTGCACTGGGATAATACACACAGCGATGTCACTGTACAGGGATAATAAACACAGTGATGTTACCGTACAGGATAATAAACACATGATGTCACAGAGATAATAACAAGATACAGGATAATACACACAGCGATGTCACAGTACAGGATAATACACACAGCCAATTGTCACAGTACAGATAACAAACACAGTGATGTCACCGTACAGGATAAAAACACAGTGATGTCACAGTACAGGGATAACAAACACAGATATTTCTTGATGGTGGGCCCCAAGAACTATTTCCTCTGGTGGGCCCTAGGTACTCCAGTCCGACCCTGTCTGTGTGTATACTATGTGTCAGGTGTGAGGTATAAAAGATGCAGTGTGTACAGATATATGTGGACAGTCATATATTATGGTCACTGTGTGAGGTACGTGAGGTATTGGGGGTTGTAAGGTCAGTTTTAGGGATAGGATTAGCATTAGTGTTAGTATATTAGGGCCAGTATTAGAGTTAGAGGTCAGTATTGGGGTAGAGGCCAGTATTAGGTTAGGGGTCAGTATTGGGTTAGGGGCCAGTATTAGGGTTAGGGGTCAGTATTAGGGTTAGGCGTAGTATTACCATAAAGCTAAATTCAGAGGACCAAAAGTGTTTAGCAGTCCCCATTTGTGGATCTGCAAAACACATTTTGCAGAATGCACAGTGCCAGCCCTATATAGAAATGCCTATTCTTGCGGACAAGAATAGGACATATTCTCTATATTTTTTGTGGGCCACGGACGAAACTACGG